>CALNHX010001701.1:0-210495 GCA_940337035.1 Agriotes lineatus
GTTTGGTGCGCATTTCATGCTTTGGGCGTTATAGGGCCTTTTTAGTTACGGTAAATGGATTTCCCTATCGCTCGATGTTGATTAATTTTTTGTGACCCGAATCAGATACTATCGACTTGCTACACTGCCAATGCAAGGATGACTTTATTGAGAGAAAAGTTTGGTGAATTTCAAGAAATGAACCAGTCAGTTGGCCACCTTGTTAGGGTATTAAATTGACCTTACCACACTCGCGGATGGGCGAGTGTCGAGTACTACACAAGTCCGGCAAACGGGCACGAGAAATCGTTAAAACAGGCTAAAGACCTCGGCTCGAATGCGCTCAGGAAGATGGGCGTTGTTCAAAACGGTACACCACAGGGCAAGCGTGTCGAAGTATATACAGGGTATTGTTAAAGAAATGGGCGCCACCAGATCCAACTCAAGATACCCACGTTCAACCGCAAATATCTGTTTCGGAAGAATACTCAAACAACTATTTCGGAAAAATACTCAAATAACTATTTCGGGAAAATACTTAAATAACTATTTCTGGAAGCCACAGCGCAGCGACAAGCTTGACAAACCTACCTGCAGCGCGGTTCCACTACGTTCAGACTTCACCTCACATGGATCGTAACATAGTGACTCAGTCACCCTGAAATCAAACATGCACAGAACACAGAGAGAAAACAATCATAAGTCAGTAAAGTCAATACATCTATTGGGCCATTTCACATAACCAATCAGTAACATACAAATCTTCGACTGAGTCGGTGCATACCACAAACGGTAGTCTTTATTTGAAAGGTAGTAACTATTTTAAGGGTACGCCCAGCTGGAGAAGCGCTTTATCTTTGATTACGGCCCATACTGAGGTACTCGAATCTAAATAAATAACGTCGTCTCACCGAGAAGCCGTGTGCGGTACTGTTTATTGAATGAAAGGTACGCCGTCTACGGCACTGGATTTTCTGTTGAAATGTAAAGCAACAACGACTGCTAGCCGATTCGCCAATTGCGGCACAGTGGTTTTAGTTTGATCATAACATAAACAAACTTGTTTACAGAGAAGCCGCCTATAGTACTAAGTCTGAATTCAAGAGGTAAGGCAAACAAGCTTGCTCACAAAGAAGCTGTCTAGCATCTAATTTATATGCGACATGAACGCACTCGCTTGCAGAGAAGTCGTCAATAGCACTATGTTTAAATTTAAAATATACGGCAAACAAGCTCGCTCACAAAGAGGCGGTATAGCACCTAATTTATATGCGACATTTACGCCACTAGGTTTTACATAAATTTACCTGGTTAATTAGTTCGGCTTGTTGGCTATGGAAGGCGCTTGCATTAGGGTCCAACTGTCGCTACGCCCTTAATTGCGTGGCAACTCGAGATGATTCAGCGTCCTAAGAATCCCCTTGCGACGGACAGGGCGAAAGAAGTCAGCTGCCCCCTTGGCTATGACTCAGAATGACAATCGGGCCATTGGATGGGTTGCTGAGATAGGGAATTCCGTCACCAAGGCGGATATAATTAAGCTGCACTAGCCTCACATAACCTGATAACCACCACAAACCCGTGGAACGGACGTCGAACACCTGCGCACTCCTGCACACACACTCCTCGCCGACCAGCGTCTCGCTGCTAACTGCCTCCAGAAAACCGCGCGCAAACATGCACCTGGGCTCTGCAGGCTTCGCCTCAACCAATCACAACGCAGAATACGTCTGAGACCCGGAACGCGTGATCGTTCGTCGCGAAACAAGCATAGGCCATCCTTCTCACACCCACGGCTGAATTTTAACTCGCTTGAAAATTAACGCTGCTAACAACGCCCAGACAGACAGCTGCATGAAACGATTCTCCTAAAGGTGCCCAAAAGGTGACAAATTAGGAAAAATGATACCAAGGGTGTACAAAATTATTATAAACTATGTCAAAAATGGACTTGAAATACAACCAAGACTGCTCTGAAGGCTTAGGTAGTTAATTGAATTACTAAAAAAAATGCCTGACAACCTCGCTCATGCAATTTAACACCCCTAGATTCTTTCTTGTGGGGCTATATTACGTCGCTCGTCTACAGTAACAAACCACCAACATTAGATGCTTTGAGGATAAACACTGAAAGCATAATTGCTGATATTCGGGCCGATTTGTGTCTAAAAGTCATGGAAAATTGGAATCAACGTATTAATTAATGCAGACGCTTTCATGAAGCACGTTTGAATGATAATATGTTCCACAAATAATGGCATGTAATATACTTTTAATCAAAATAGAAATAAACTTGACATCTATCAGTCTTTGTTTTATTAAGAATTACCAAGATACCTGTTCTTCGTACAGACTACAAATGTTTGTTTTCTTCAAAATCTCAAATGAATTCTAGAGCTCCCCCACTCCCCCAACACGCTAAACGCCTAACAAACGCTGCAGAACAATATTGTAGATAAAATGGAAACAATATTCTTCCGAAAAAAGTTCTCCATAACTCTTTTATGCATCACGTATCCCCTTAAAATGTGTATGTAACTGTGTGTAGTTTGATACTTCTAAATCTTAAAATAATTCTAGAGCTCCCCCCCTCACCTAACACGCTAAACGCCTAACAACCGCTGCAGAACAATATTGTAGATAAAAGGGAAACAATATTCTTCCGTAAAAAGTTTTCCATAACTCTTTTATGCATCACGTATCCCCTTGAAATGTGTATGTAACTGTGTGTAGTTTGATAAAACTATAGTTTTAGTATTTCGATAATAAAATAAAAAAATGTGTACCTTATTAAATGTTGTATTCATATATTATAGCACGATACTAACCTGTTTCCACCACTTGGAATTGAAATTTCAGAAATCCCCCTATTTTATTCTACATTGGATTCACGGCGAAGAAAGCAATAACTTTAACCTCTTCTTTAATTCCTTACTTTTACCCCATTTTTACTCCTTTAGGAAAGAAATTTCGAAAAAACTCTAAACCACTTTGTAAAGATCTAGAAAACACATGCCCAAAAACCACGGTCTGATTCAATAAGCACAGGAGAGATGAAATGTTCTGTAATTCACCCCTGAACCCAAATTCGCACCTTTAGGGGTTGATTCGAGAACAATCCTAAATTACGTGTTTAGGAACTTGTATAGGTAATTTTTCTAAGTAATAAACAAATCGATATATTATCGGGCCTGTTAAGCCATTTTGCAGCCTTCAACAATCAAGTTGATCATTTAAGCTTTTAGTACAGCCTGCCTGTATTTCAAATCTGATGCCAGCATTTTTAATTTCTCATCACAAATACTCACAAAAACCACCTCATTTCTTTCCCATTTGAGTTCGAACACTCTGTATATGGGCGTAGCGGTCTCGTTTTTGTCATTTTAAGCCACCCTTTATCAAAACACGGGCGCATTTAGCTCGGGTAAAACCAGTTCCGTCCGCCTAAGACTTCGCCTGGCGATTGGCTGTCGAGAGTCACTTGATGACGCGTTTGCTTCCCGCAAGTTTTTCTAACAGTCGCTTTGGGGATTCAATACCGAGACGTTGAGCGAACAAGTCGCAAAAGTTAGGGTTCGGGCGACGCTCCCGCGCTTCTTGCGGGGGCGTCGGCATTCCTTTCATGCTGTTACAGCAAGTTGTTTGTGAAACTGTGGCTGCTTGCAGACGCGAGTTCCAACAGGGCCGTTGAGAGGAACACAAGTCGCGCGAGTGTGCTTGGTATGGTGTGTACCGTTGTTGCGTGGGTGTGATGGGCATTCCGAGAGCCCAGTTCTGTTTCTTCAAGTAAGGTTCTGTTTCCCTTTAACCCGACAACTCGGGGATTTATTCCTGCAGGACGTTTGGGCCTCCCTTTTGTTCCCGGTCTAATGTGAGAGACACATTCCAATCGACGCCATTGTAAGGGGGAAGCTGCCTATTACCCTCACGTACCGCCCCCGCTTCTACCTATGTGCCACAGGCGGACGCAAGCCACCAGCTGACCGCACGCCACCCTCAAGGGCCGTCAACAAAACAAGGTATCTGTGTAAAGAACTGTATAATCTATTACTATCCGTCATTCATGCGAATCGAGTTTGTTCTTGTGAGCGTGCGTTGGCGTTTTTGGTGCATCTGCGACCATTACTGTGACCTGAGGCCAGGCTGCCCTTGCGATGCTGTATTTGCTGTCGTTTATTCAAACATTTCATGTGTGCTGACCCCTTGCCTTGCTAATTAAACATTTAACTAATTTATGGCATACCGTTGCGACGCTGTCCTTGCTGTCATTTATTCAAATATCTCATGTGTGTTGGCCCCGGGCATTTTAAATTAAACATTTATCTAGGTTGACACATACCTTAACGACGCTGCATTTGCTGTCATTTAAAGTGCTTTGGTCGCCTTCGCTCATGATTGATACGCTTGTTGTGAAGTAATGTACCTCGATGGCACTTACTTGTAATTGATCTTTTATATGTAAATTAACGGGCCAACACCGGCCGGTTACATGTGTGTGTATTAACCAAATTTCTTTTGCTGTATGTGTGTTAGTATTTGCGCGTCCTTCAGCTGGGGCCATAACTTAAGGCCTAGAATAATTTCGGCTGCGTAATCGTTGCCCGTTTGTAAAGTCAACCAATAGACGAATATCTTATTAAGGGACTTATTATTGTGTTCGACCTGTGCATGCTCTTTTCAGATTAAGCCTCTCAGTGTGAAGATCGATGTACGACAAAGCTTGAGCGTTGGGGCGTGCAGGTTGGTCTGGTGACGTCGCCGCCGTGGCCACAAGTACCCGAAATCGTAATTTAAGTATTTTCTGTCCCGAAATTGTAGCCCGAGCTTGACAGCTCTCGAGTACCTTCCTAACGGAGTACCCTGTGTACTTCTCATCCCGTCTAACCGCCCAGGCCCGGTTATTCGGTACACCCCTAAGACAGGCTTGGTGACGCCTTTTTATCTTAACTTACCCTGTATATCATACCACGCTTGCCCAGTGACGTACCGTTTGAACCACGCCCAACTCCCTGAGCGCTTCAGCCGAGGCCTTTAGCCTGTTTTAACGAATCTCAGGGCGAGCGTGCCATCTTTTCGCTGACTTAACCAGTCGTGCGATAGTCACCTCGCGTGAGTGTCGTTAAGTCGTTTTGATACTGTAACAGACCTTAGAGATATTGAGAGATTTGTAAGAAGACATTTTAACCCTTTTCCTCCCTTTAGGGGGGAAATTCGAAAACTCCTTTCCTAGCACTTCCCTACTTAACGAAAGGACTCTTCTTGCAAAACTTCAAGTTCCTGATACCAAGGATTACTACGGCTCTGCGTTGTTGAGTCGGTGCATTATCTTTTATTCATATACATTGTATTAGAATCATATTTAAAAAAAAACTTTTAAACCTATTTCAAAAAATCTTAAAAAACGTATAAATGCCAAAAAATAGTGTTTGAACTTAACGAACACAGGAGATTCAATGGGTTCTATAATTTACCACAAATGAAAATTCGCACCTTTAGGAGTGGATTAAGGCAAATTCCTAAAATACGTGTACAGGAAACATGTATAGTAAACCTTTGCAAGTAAATACCAAGTCAATATCTTATCGGGTTTAAGAGAAAAATTATTTTTACCAAAGTTCATTTTATTCTAAAATAAACCCACAGCAAAAAAAAAATTTAACCCCCCACCCCTTTCAATTTACCCTTTTAGGGTAACATTTTAAAAGACCCTTAAACCACTTTATAAAGAATTTTAAAAACACACCTATATGCTAAAAAGAATGCTCTAACTGGCAAACTCAACAAACACAGGAGATACAATGGGTTCTATAATTCACCCCGAATGCAGATTTGCACCTTTAAGGGTTGATTAGAGCAAAATCCTGAAATAGGTTTTTAGACGTTTATATTGGATCCCCATGCAAGCAAACGCCAAGACGATATCATATCTGGTATAAGAGATATTGAGGAATTCGTGAAAACACAGTTTACCCCTTTTCACTCTTTTAGGGGTATAATTTAAAAACAATTCTTTCAGACCATTTTATTCTGAAATAAACCCACAGCAAAAAGAAATAACCCCCCTACCTTTTCATTTTACTTTTGTTACCATTTTAGGGGTAAAATTTGAAAAAAACCTTTAACCCCTTTCTAAAAAGTTTAAAAATACATCTACATGCCAAAAAAGACTGCTGTAACTCAACAAACATGGGAGATAGAACGGCTTTTAAAATGTACCTCGAATGCATATTTGCACCTTTATGGGGTGATTGTATTGTATACCTATGCAAGAAAACACCAAGTCGGTATCTAAGAGATATTAAGCAATTCGTGAAAACATAGTTTACCCTTTTTTTACCTCTTTAAGGTACAATTTCAAAAAATCCTTAAACCACTTTCTAAATATTGTAAAAATACATCTATATGCCAAAAAAGAATGCTATAACTCAACAAACACGTGACATATAAAGGGTTCTTTAATTCACCCCTAATCCAGATTCCCACCTTTAGGGGTTGATTAGGGGAAAATCCTGAAATACGTTTCTAGACAATTGCATTGACAATCTTTGCAAGTAGGTATAGGCCAACTCGATATCTCATCGGGCCTAAGAGATATTGAGGAATTCGTAAAAACACATTTCATCCCTTTTCACCCCCTTAGAAGCCGAATTTCAAAAAATCCCTTCTTAGCATTACCTTACGTAACAAATTGAACCTTCCACCTAAATTTCAAGTTCCTAGTACCAGTGGTTACGGCTCTGCGTTGATTAGGCCGGGTTGACTTTCCTTTATATACAGTGTGTCCCAGATTTGATGTTACAAGAAGTGAGATGAATTAAAAATTTTTGAATTTTATTTTAAGGTTCTGGAATTCGGTCCTGCTAGGTTTTAAATTAATTTTAAAAATATTTTCAGTTTTTGAACAACCAGTAAGCCTGGACAGGGAAGCGAAAACTATTTTATTTTTAGGTAAACTACCCTTTTTGTTCATGATACGGCAAAATTGTATTTAAAAAAGTTGTTCAGCAGGATAAATTATGGCCGTATACAAAATTTCAGAAATATCTGTCGACTTAGAACAAACCGTTATTTCTTAGATTAAACCTTTAAAATTGTATACGTATTTATTAAAAATGACGGTTTGATCTAAGGAGGTAGATCTTCCTGAAATTTTGTATAGGGCCATAATTTATCATTCTGAACAACTTTCCTTAATAAAATTTTGCCGAAAGTAGTGTAGATAGACGGGTTCTGGACCACTTCGCATGTCACCCGAAGGAACGGGTCACGGGCGAGGTCACGGGCCTAGCCGGGGTCAAGGTCGTTAACCTAGCCGGAGGTCAAGGTTATTGACCTCACCTAGGTCACGTGCCACTTTCGGTTCCCACGATGAATTTTTGGAGCTAAAAGTGTAATTTTGAAATTTTACAAAATTTCTACGCTTATCAAAATGTTCCTAGGCTCAATAGGATGTGAGTCATCGTCTGAGAATGCAAACTTGTTGTGACTTGTAGATGCAGGATGTTATTGAACAATGGCGTCCATTGTTTGAGAAATCTGCACGATTGCAAAAAAATAATTGAACAATGAAGTCTTTGTTGTCTGGACGAATTTTTGCTGACCTCCATTATCAGATAAACAGGATGTTATTGTCTGGAGCTTCAGACTTGTCCAGACATGTTTGAGCAATGTGCAAAGCTGTTAAAAATTGAACAATGGAACCCATTGTTTGAGAAAAATCTGCACAACCGCTAAATTGAAGCCTTTGTTTGGAAATTTTTTGCTGATGTATAAAATTATTACAAATATATTATGCATCAGTGACCAACCTGGAATATTCCTGTAACCAATTTTATAAGCACAATGTAATAGACACACGAGTGACTGGGATCTGGTAGTTGATAGTTTCTCGCATATTTTGATAGTTATTAACAGTCAGTTAGTAAACAGTATTTAACATAATACAAAAGTGTTGGAGTCTTAGAGACATTGAGAGAAATCCTCAACATTGTTTGTAAGCACCGAATGTAAGTATTACGTGTTTTTTTCGTACTTTATTAAATACACAGTTTCGACATTGAGCCGATAGTTATTTATTTCGCTTTTTGCTGTTGGATTTATTACAGAAGACAGCATCCCTCACTTTATCAATTAGCAAGTTCCTAAAGAAATATTATTATGCTGTAGAGATTTACAGGTTACAGTTCGGAGTGTAAATTGAGTTAAAAAAATTAGGATATTTCTATACAGCTATTAGCAACAGTACCATTTAATTGCATATTGTTTTCTTTTACGTAAGACCCAAAATTTTAGATTCGATTGTTTTAATATAGGTTCGAAAGCACTGCTTAGACAGGTAGACAGCTAGACAGGTAGACAGCTAGACAGGTAGACAACTAGACAGCTAGACAGGTAGACAGCTAGACAGCTAGACAGGTAGACATACAGGCAGGCAGGCAGGCAAGCAGGCAGGCAGGCAGGCAGGCAGGCAGATATACAGATATACTATTAACGAAGTAAGAAGAGGGAAGTTGGATATTAATACTGAAACAGATCTTAATTTAGCGCTTTCAAAATTATTACTACAGAACATCAGGGGATCAATGGCCTCCATTATCAGTGTCTGAGAATTTGCAACGATAAATAAATAGACCACTGGTCAACCTGACATGTTCCTGTAACGGTTTTATGAACACGACGGTGTAATAAAACGACAATTGTAAATATAATTGTATTTTATTTGTCTAATGTACATGAATAAAATTATCACAAATATATTATACATATAGTAAATTATTGTCGTAGAGGTATTGTTGTCATCTCTGTCTGGAGGATCTCCTCGTGCTGTTTCCGAACTGGATTTATTCAATTATTCCTGCGTCTTTTAACTCTTTTATTATACTAACAACTAGAACGCGCGTAGCCAGCCTACGTCTAGCTGCGTGTGGCGGCGCCACGTGCTTACGGTCGGCATGTGCGCTTACAGAAACCTGCGCTTATAGAAACCGATATAGCAAGCGCGCGTGTGGTAGTAGTATGCAGGCCCTTCATGCTGCGTGTGCTGGCGCCACTTGTGCTTACGGTCTGGAGGGCCGGCGGTATCGGCTTTTATAATATAAGATTTCATTTCTATGATTTGTATGGCCAGATGCTTGAGAGGCATACAGTAACTTTAATCGATCAACTAACTCGTTCGGATCATCCCAGTAAACATAATCTAACGGTTTACTGCTAACTTGTTTATACATTTGCTGCATACCTTTACCAGTACGCTTTGTAGTCCCTAATGATATCGATGATGGCGAGGGTGATGATGACAGGTTAGATTTTATAAATTTCTTGTATTTAGCTTGGTTGAAACCTACCTTCTGATCATTTTTATCAAAATTTCTATGCGCCGCATTTGTTCTGTTTATGATATCATTATAATTTGCTCTATCTGTCAGCGTTGGAGTTATTTGAGGATCGTTTTTAAATAGTAACTCGTACAAACCAGGCGTACCTTCATAGTGCACATTTTTAACAATTATATCTGATCCCTTTATATCTAGCTCATCTCCACCAAAATAAAATTGGTTTTTATCAAAATCATATCTAATTCCATACCTCCCTAGATTTCGTATTTCTATAAGATAATTGCTTACATATTACTTAGGAAGTTCGTCATACTGTTCTAAGAAAGAACTTATAGTTTGCGGCTGAAATTTGTTTGTTATAATCGTATTAGGATCATCTTCGGCGGATTCACACAATACGTCATCAGCAAGTTTTGGTGTAAATAATGCTAGTTTTGGAGGATTTGATATATTGATATATTCATCATCATCATCATATAGGTAAGAAAAGAGGGCAGCGCTGTTATTCGACTACCCGGTTTCAACTACCATCTCAAGGTCACCCATATAGCCTTGCAGGCTACACTGGCAGGTAAGCGCCCTGTTAGACAGGCGGACAGGTAAACAGACAGTTGGACTGGTAGACAGGCAGGCAGACAGACAGACAGACAATTAGACAGGTAGACAGGTTGACAGCTAGACAGATAAACAGCTATACAGCTAGACAGGTAGTCAGGTAGACGATAGACAGCCAGGTAGACAAGTAGACTGACAGGTCCAAACCAGTTCCAATGTAGCTTTGCAGGTTTCTGCTTGCCACGTCTACTTACTTTTTCCTTGCAAATTAGATGAAAATTGGTTTGGGGGGGGGGGGGGGTGACTTATTATTGTTAGGTATATAATTAAAATTTCCCCAGTTTAAATTTAGAATTGTGAAGTAGTTGAAACTGTGAACATGGGCTCCTCTAAAGTATATAGTATTACCCAGCTCTTGGGAAATAAAATTAAGCCAACTAACGAGAGATTCGCGCCGGCGCACAGCAGGGAGTCCAGGACCGTACTTCGCATTTGGTAACGTTCTCTGAGTTATTCTGCTGCATGAATTGCCCGAAATTTTTGGTTTTAATGCCGTTATAAAAGTGTAAGGAATGATTTGAGAGTAGGATTAAATCAAAGCAATCATCTCTTTGACCATCAATCCTTAGGAACCCGCGAAATAAGAGCAATTAATCTGTATAAATTTATATAACCCTGAGAGTATTGCATTTCAAATTGAGTCACATGCAGATTATTTACTAAACAAATAAGAGTTGTTTGTGGTATCCCAAGGCTATGCTTCGTGAGCTAAAATAAAATTACAGGTAAGGTGTACAATTCCTGTAAGCATCCCCGTATGTGCAAGGGCTTAATAAGCAAGTAATTAATTAGCAAAACAAAAGGGGAGTACATAGGAAAAGGGGAGATCACGGCAATATATATATATATATATATATATATATATATATATATATATATATATATATATATATATATATATATTATCATAACCCTATCTACCGTTAGGTGTTAGGGTGAGCTATACACATTTCTAACGTAATATTTACATGTTACAGTGCAACAGGTCAAACATATTTCACTTAAATTTTCTTCTAATCTATTTTATGGTATTTTATTCAGTTCCGTAGATTCTCCGTGCCCATTCTCTCCTATTTCGTGCAAGTCTTCTCCCCTCGTTCCATGTCATTCCCTTGTCTCTTAATGTGTCTACCATTTGACTGTCCCACGTCTTCTTCGGCCTGCCTCTTGTTCTCCTCTGCTGTGATCTTGCTTGCCATACCTTCTTTACTGTTCTCTCTTCTCCCATCCTTACTAGGTTGCAAAACCATCTTAATTGTCGTCGTTTGATGTCATCTATTACCGGTTCCACTTTCAGCTCTTCCATTATTTTACTATTCCTTATTCTGTCTCTCCTGGTTACTCCCTTGACTCCACTTAAAAATCTCATTTCAATTGCTTGAATTTTACTTTCCATGCGTTTTGTTAATGTCCAGCTTTCACTTCCGTAGAGTAATATAGGTTTAAATATGGATTTATACACTATGATCTTGGTTTTCCTAGTTACTTCATTTTTCCTTATGAAAGCGTTGTTTAGGGAGTAGTATATCTTTGCTGCTGCTTCTAACCTGTCGTTTAATTCTGCTTCCATAGTTCCCGTTTTCTGTATATTCACGCCAAGGTACTTGAATGTTTCCACCTGCTCTACTTCTATCCCATCTAGTTTTATTGTTATTTCTTCGTCTTCTTTACCTATCATCATAACTTTGGTCTTATCCACATTTATTTTTAGGTTTCTTTCCCCTAGGGCCTTTGTCCATAAATTCAGGTTGTACTGTAGGTTTTCTTTGTTTTTCGCATAAACCACTACATCGTCCGCAAAGACACTTTCAGCTATCTCCACTGGCTCCAAATTACTGTATCCTACCATCAGTTTCTTTGCTTTCCCCCTCACATCTTTCATTACATCGTCCATTATTACATTGAATAATGCTGGGCTGAGAACTCTCCCTTGTCTTAACCCCTCCGTGGTTACGAATTCCTTCGATCTTGTATTTCTGGTTCTGACATAGTTCCTTGTGTTTTTGTATAAGCTTTTAATACCATTTATTAGTTTTTCGCTCACTCCTCTTTTTCTTAGGCTGTTCCAAACTAAAGCTCTAGGTACACTATCGAACGCCTTTTTGATGTCGATGAAAGCCACATATATTTTATTATTATCGTATTTATCTATCAGTTGTTTTACCGAGAATATATGGTCCTGAACGCCGGGCGTCCCTTTCTAAATCCACATTGTGCGTCTTCTAATTGTCCTTCTATTGTATTTTCTAGTCTTTTTGCTAGTATCCATTCATATATTTTGGCTAATATGCACAACAACGTAATGCCTCTATAATTAGTGGAGTCCCTTTTACTCCCTTTCTTGTACACTGGCAGTAGGATTCCTTTCTCCCAGTCTCGTGGAATTTGCTCCTCTCTCCAAACTTTATTTATTAGTTTTACTATTATGTCTATCGCCTTCGTTCCTAGATTCGAGATCATCTCCGTGTATATACCGTCATGGCCTGCTGCTTTACCTCTTTTTAGTCTTTTCATGGCTTCAGTCACTTTTTCTGTTGTTATATCTTCGTCCTTTTCACTGTTTTCTGCAGGGTCATCGCGTATTTCTTCAATTATTGTGTTACAAGTCTTATCTGTTATTAAAAGTTCCTCGAAATACTCCTTCCATCTCTTTATAATATCCTCATCTTCTTCTAGCATTTTCCCTTCTTTACTTTTGATGTGTTTTGTCTTGTGTGTTTTACCTTGTCTGAGGGTTTTTAATACTCTATAAAACAGTTTTTGATTTCCGGCGTAGTCCCTCTCCATCTTGGCACCGAATTCTTCCCATGATACTTGCTTGGCTTGCTTTACCATCAGTTTCACTTTATTTCGCTGCTCTTTGTATCTGTCGTATTTTTCCTTCGTTCTACCTCTCAAATATTCCTTCCATTTCTCTTTCTTGATTTTTATTTCTGTCTTTATCTCTTCGTTCCACCATCTGGTTTGCTTGTTTTGTTCCTTAATTTTTATCACTCCGCATACTTCTCTTGCTACCTTATTTAGCGATTCTTTTATAAATTTCCACAATTCTTCGACATTTAAACTGTCTGCAATTTCATTTATCTTGTCCATCTCTGCTTCTACCCTTAAGGTATAATCCTTTGCCGTGTCCCTATCTTTCAGTTTATACGTTTTAATTTTTTTTATGTGTATATTTTTCCTTTCCCCAATACTACTAGTTTATGTTTTATTCCCTGTATCATCATTTTGGACATAACTAGATAATGATCCGAATATATTTCATGTCCTCTTTTCACCCTTTTGACTTTTACTTCATTCCTATGGTTTTTATTTACTATTACGTAGTCTATTATTGACCTTTCGTTTCTACTGCTTACTTCTCTTGTAAATTTATGTATGTCTTTGTGAGCATAGAAGGTGTTGGTTATTACTAGGTTATTTATTATGCAGAAATCTATTAACCTTGTTCCATTATTATTTTTACAGCTTTCCCCATATTGTCCAATTACTTCACCAGATTCTTTATTCTTTTTACCTACTCTTGCGTTCAAGTCGCCTATTATTATCAGTCTTCCTCTATCATTTTCTATTATTTCCGATAATAATTCCCAGAAGTTATCTTTCTTTTCTGCTCTCTCATCCTCGTTGGGTCCGTATGCTACTATTATTGATGTTTTCGTGTTCCTGTCTATGTTCATTTCTATTTTTAATATTCTTTCTGATATCCCTGACCACTTGTGGATGTATTTTATTTTCTCTTTTTTTATTATACATCCTACTCCCTCCTTTGCCCGGTATCTCTTGTCTGCTCCGCTGTATATTAATAAATGTCCTCCTTCCATTTCGAGTTCCCCATTTCCTTTCTTTTTAGTTTCTGTTACCCCAAGTATATCCAACCCTGCTGTCTCAAATTCCTCCTCTAATTCTTTTTCTTTCCCCGATAGGCTCCTAATATTCCACGTGCCTATTTTCTACATTTCTTGTTTTTCAATTACCTCTTCCTTGCTATTCCTCACACTCGTTGTCTCTATTTTATTATTTATTTTGTTTTTCTCCGAGTCCACTTTCATTGCCTGGTTTGTCATCATATGTCCGTCCTCTGTGCTTTTTAAATAGCACACGGCGCTAGTGCCAGCTAACAGCGAGTATGAATTTCTTGAGGCAAACAGCAGGCAGCGAAGGGGCCCTAAATTGAGAGCGTTTTGTAACGCGTATAAAACAAAGCTACTGGTATTTTGCTCTATCGCGACGCATCTGTAACCGATGAGGCCTCGACGGTAGGGACACGCTACTTGGTGCGCTTAAGGACAGCACTCGTGTAAGCGGGAAAGATAAGATAACAAGGTCTTCGCTAGCAAGGCGCTCTTAAAATGAATTGTGTCAAATAAGACCCATTTGCTATTTTCACAAGTATTATCAGCGGCAATGTAAAGAAATATACAGCGGCGTAAAGCAACTAAAGGTCGCTTCACAATCAAACAGCCGCGGCAATGAAAGAGGCAATTTTAACAGCAAAAGCGACTGAAGGTCACAATGCAATTGATCAACAGTAGGGATAGAAAGGGCAATTTATCAGCTTAAAGCAGCCGAAGGCTACGTTGCAAATTATTAACAGTAGCAAAACAGTAGGCAAGTTAAAACAGCTGAGGGCTACGATGCAACTCATTAATCAGTAGCAAGGCAAAAGGCGATGAATTAGCGCACAGGCCCGATGTGGAATGCTATCAGCACTCCGCAGTTCGCACTGCGGTCAAACAGCTGGGGTTCGAGGTCACGCCGTGAACGGTCTCGAACACACCGCGGACAAGAAACATCTAACCTTTGATAGGTGCCGGGAACAGGACCCTACGGCAGCAATCTCGATTCCACTTGGTGGTCGGGTGGACGACGTCTCCGAGAGCTCGCAGACAAAAGGCTTCGATGAACCGAGCAGCAGCTAGATTTTGTCGAATGATGCCAATAATTTAGGCGATAACGTACAAGGCATAGGTACAATGAAAAAGAAAGGCCTGAAATGGAAGCTAAACGTCAGCCCATCGGCCATAAAAGGACTAGCAAAGCCTACCTTAAGGATTTTTAACGGCCCAAAGTTAATTCTTCCGAACGATCATTCGTTCCTGGTTCCCCAGAGTGATGCGTGTAATTCGATTAACACGAGAATCAAACCACGCACCGGATTATGTGCAGTTTTCGGGATAATTCCACTTCACAAGCGTCACCAAAAAAAAAAAAACTAGGAGCCACGAAAAAGCAACTTGAACGTCGGAAGAGGATTTTTAAAATGCCCGTTTTCCAGAATCGAAGCCGGAAATTGCATTTAATGTACATGCGCCGAGAAACGCCGCACTGCGATTTTGAAATTGTAAAGAATCCCAGATAGGCAACCTAGTAAGCACCGAGACGCGAGGAAAGTTGCCGCGCCTTTAATAAACAAATTGAAATGACTTAGAAGATATTCCAACCGTCACAACCTCGCGTTTTTAAAATAAGTTGTATTATCTGCCAATATTTTCTTTGGTTTTCCTTCGGGTGACATGCGAAGTGGTCCAGAACCCGTCTACCTGCACTACTCCGTATCACGAACAAAAATGGTAGTTTGCCTGAAAATAAAATAGTTTTCGCTTTTCTGTCAAGGCCTACTTGTTTTTCATAAGCTGAAATTATTCTTAAAATTCTTTTCAAACCAAGCAGGACCGAATCCCAGAACCTTAAAATAAAATTTTGCTTCTAATTCAACACTAAGGTACTCACTTCGATATTTCTATAAAATATTATAGAGATTTCTAATACTGGTTGTAGCTTTCATCAAATCAGTGTCTGGATTCTGTAGCATTTTTGTAATGACAAGTTCCCCCAAAATTTTATTCACTAAAACACAAAGAATCGCATATTCAAAATTATGGACGCTGGTTAGGATTCTTCTCTCTTCAACGCATTCTTCCTTTTTTTATGTTAATGTTGTTTTGTTAAGAGCAGTAGGAATATATTTAAAACGTAATTTAATTGCGGTGAGGGTTTGGGTTCTGGAAGACCATCGTATAGGCTTAAGTTTCTTTTTTATAGCGGATGCACTCGTAATGGAACATAAAAAAGCCCACCGACTTATGGTTAATCGAAAAAATGTGTAGATGTTATGAACAATAGCAAAAAAGATTCAATTTCTCTTACACCTTTAACTGTATCATTAATCACCAAGTTGAGGTTGTGCGCAGCGTAATGAACGTGAATGTCTAATGTCTTCTAAAAAAAATAAAAACTTCACTATTCACCAAGTTAAAATGCACAAATGTAAACAATAATCTTGTCAGTCGTAGCATTTTTTCGCGCCTCTACAGGATTGTAGTTCGTAATATTATATTATGATACGAGTTTTATAAGAAGCATTTTGTAGCACGCACGGATTTAGGGTACGACGAGCGAAGCGAGGAGTGCCCTAAAGGAGTAAGTGCTACAAAATGCCTTATAAACGAGGTATCATACAGTGTTTTATCTACTTTGCCACTTTTTTAAGCAAAAAATGACAATTTTTAGTATGTTTCATCGCAAACGCGTATCGTAATAGTCTCAGTACGAACGCAAAGTAGATAAAGTACCTTACGAATTACGGATGAGGTAATTACGGTACAGTTGGCAACTCTGCTGCTAACAGAATGAGGATAGAAATAGACGTCAAAACAATCCATAAATCCAATATTTAATAATCATGTTGTTAAATTATAGAATTCTTACAAAACGGGCGGTATTAAGTGAACTCAAAATAGCCTTACGACTGCAGGAAATTCGCCACTTTCATTTCCCTATGTCCCATATTACAAAACAATCTCAGCTTGAATTAAATGGCGGCAATTTAAAACTACTTTTGATTTTTGCGTGGACATCCCATTATGATAAAAATAAAAATAGAAAGATTTTTTCTTGCTTGCGTTTATTAAATAAGAGAAAACGAAAAAGTAGGGGGCCCTTCGGGCCCCCTCAGGCACAGGGCTCCCCGCCGCCGCGTGGTCTGCGGGTACCAAGTCACGCCACTGAGTCTGTGTCAGATAACAAACAAACCTAACCTGCTAACCTCGAATTTGACATAGACTTACAGTCTTGCCAATTTTAAGTAAAATTTCGTGTGGCAATAAATGTCACATTGACGGAATTGTGTTACAAACCTCAAAGTGAAGCATATGACAGAGGAACAAACATGGCGGACGTGGCGGTACTCTCCTATATACGAGCCCCGGCTCATTGAATTTGGCCCAATCAGTAACATTTTGTTTAGCAGTAGAAAGACCTGCTAAAAGAAATAGACAAAGTACATTTATTATTGTTTTTATTAAATTAGCAACCAATTAATGAAATTACAACAACAATTGAACAAGTGAGAGCTATTTTAGCTGTTTTAAAGTGCAAACTGCATTTCAAGCTAAATTAGCTAGGATTACAGGATCCCACAAATTCAGTTTTACCATTGAGTGAGGTCATATTTTCTTTTTAAAACAGCCTCTACTTGTTTGGGTATAGTATTTACCAGGTCCTGACATTCATCTGGGGTAAAACTGTCCCAGATATCTTGAAGGCGCAATTGCAGTTCTGGTAACGTTCTCTCAGGATGTGCACGTGACGTTTTTTTTTTTATTATATGCCATAATGTTTCAATGTGTGATAGGTCTGGACTACTAGATGATCATCTTAATATTGGGATTTCATTTTCCACCAACCACTCTTTAATTTTTTTTAGCTGTATGACTCGCAGCTCCATCATGCTGAAAGGCAAACTGCATACTAGCATTTCTACATTCTTCAATTGTAAGCTCAAGATAGGTCTGTAACATTTCAACTAGTGATGGGCATAACCGGACAATTTTCATAACCAAATTATTTGCATTCGAATGATATTAATAACCGAATGATTATTTGAATAATCATTCGAATAAATTTTGACTCTCGATTCGTTTCGATTAAGTCAGCCGGTTTACCGGTTGACGGTTCACCGTCATCTGCATCGACATCGGTTCACCGTCATCTGCATAGACATCGTAACTTGCAGATAGCAGAGGAACCAAAACATAATATGTACGGTCGGCGCCTTAGAAATCGGGACACGTAATATGTTCATCTAGTCTTTGGAGTATTCTTGCTCCGGTTACTTCATTAATGTGAGATGGCATTTCATAATTGACAAACAATAAACAATCTGACGTAACATTAAAACCATAATAACTTCAAAAACCCAGTTTATACACTTAAAAAATACATGCGAAATATATCATAATAGTGTGTAGTGCCCGATTTCTAAGGCGCCGACAGTACATTATGTTGTATGTATTGGAAATTAAGAGATATTTATTAAGAAGTGTAGAAAGAAAGAAATATGCCGGACTGCTTGCTAATCGCAATAAAAAGTGATAAAACGTTTATCTTTATCGATCGGGCGGGTCTTGTTTTAAACCTTTGGATGTAAGCAAATAAAAAATTGTTTTATAGCTTGATGCGTTTGCAGTTCTTAGGCGTTCAGGTTTCAGGTCCCCAGAATTTGATAATTTTTATGATAGGAGGTAGTTACGCGATAACCAAATGGTGTTTTCATATACAATACCGCGAGCGGTCGACGAATTGCCGAAAATTTTTGTCAAAGTGTATGAGTGTTTATTGCTTCGATATAAATTGGTCGAGTGCGACAGCACGAGACCAATTTTGAAGCAATAAACACGAATAAACACTTTGACAAAAATTCATGCAATTCGTCGGCTGCAAGCGGCATTTGAAGGACTATTCAACGAACAAAATAGACATTTCTTAGTAATTAATCAATTTTATCACGTCCTCTTTGAAAATAAAAATCTGTTGACGTAAAATAAATTGTTTGTCAAATTTGACATTTCTAATATCATATTTGATTAATTTTACAGGAAGTTAAATAAATGTCACAGGAAGAGAAAAAAATTGTCATTAAAACTCCGCTAGCGGAATTGTTGCACAATTTTACGCTGATTGGTGGCAAATTACATAAATACTAAATTATGATTGGTGAATAGTTAACTTGAAGGGGGTGAGTTGAATAGTCAGTACAACCTGCTTTGTTTATGAGTTATGACGTATTTATATTTACAGAATTTTGAGCACTGCGTAGGTCCCTGAGATATGACACGTAGCACCTTTGAATAGAGGTTTTATATTCACAGCGCAGTACGTATCAGCATGAGGTTACTTTTCATTCAAATACTTGGAACGAAAACCGAGTTACATAGGTTATTTCAATAACCGGATAATCGGTTATTTTTCATTCGAATAAGCCCATCACTAATTTTAACGTACTTCTCGGCATTGACTCTTCCTTCTACAAAGTGAAGTCTGCTTACTCTCTTTGCCGACATGGATCCCCAAACCATTACAGATACAGGAAACTTAACTTTCATCTTTAAACAATCATTGTGGTATGCCTCATCTTTAGTACTGATAACCCTACTGCGACTTATTGCCTACGCAGACAAATCTGGATTCGTCGCTGTAATTTACTGCATTTCATTGATCTTGACACCAATTTCTATGATGTTTGCCCACCGCAGCTTATTATTCTTTTGTTAATAAAAGTTTCCCTTTTGACTGCAAAATAAAAAGGTTTTTAGCGTTTATGTAGAATGAAAATTAATTGCATAAAAACCTTCCCTGTAAAACCAAGTTCTTTTGCTGTCCTGCCACAAGTAGCCCACGAAAAACTCCTTCCAGTTGCACTATTCCGTAACACACTGAGTTCACCAAAATAAGAAAGCCTATTTTGCTTATTATTCTTCTTAAAGCTCTTTTATTAATGTCCGTTATGCGATTTTTTTTCAAATGTTAGGCTTTTCAGCAATGAAACCGGTAGTTTTATACAGACGAATTGCACTTATTTTTACCCCAGATTTGCCATCTTTTGACTAAGAAATGATTATTTTACGAGTATCTCTTGTTACCGACTTTCCAGGGACCATTTTCGGTAAACTTGAACTATTATTTAGCGTAAGAATACTTTAAACACATGTTACTAACGCATTTAGAAACATCAACATCTTTAGATTGTTTTCATAAAATTCAACTAACTTGATTATAGAATTAGTTGAAATGAGAGTTAATGATCTAAATAGGAAAACCTTCTGGAATTTTGGGTTCTACGCAACAAAAATCATTTGTTTTATTATTAATTATTAAAAAAGTAATAATAGAAGTAAAAATTAACAACACGATTTATAGTTCTATTATCTCTTCGGAAAAAAATCAGGTAATCTTGTATTGTACGACGCCACCGATGAACTACTGTTCCTAGAGTCAGTAATCTTGGAGGGAGGGACCGCTACCAAGTCAAATACCTTACACTGTTGCCAGACCTTTGTTTGTTTACTTCTACAGCAATTTGGGGCCTAATTCGTTTTAGTTTGCATGTCGAATAGAGGTGTTTTGTGAACAAAGGTAACATTTTGACACTAAACCATATTCGTGATTCTTGCAGGTGTTGTCGTTAGGATAAAACTAAAATGTATTGAACGGTTGGCGAAGCGGGGATTAATACATAATTTCCTTCGGTGTGAAGGCTGTCAGGTAGATATGTCGTTTGTTTAACGAGCCTCTATTTGCGATGGTTACACATCGAACAGTCATCGTCAGGAAGGATTTTTTCCTTGTTACCGACCACGTTCACGATTAAAAGCAAACTAAAAATAATTTGGCGCCAAACGCTGTTGAAGCCAAACAATAAAGGTCTGGCAACGTTTTAAGGTACTTTTGATCTAAACGATCAGCTGTTCGCGCCTCCCTGCAAGATTACTGATTCTAGGAGCAGTAGTTCATCGGTGGCGTCGTACAATACAAGATTACCAAAATTCATAATTGGAATTCTTAAGTGATTGGGCCAAATTCAATGAGACGGGGCTCGTATACTGGCTCTGCTCTCTTATCACTTCTATTATGAATGATTCACAAAAATCTGCTTACTACAGTGTTTCCTCAGCTTTACACTCTCTTTTTTGATAAAAATCTTTGTCAATCAGTCTGGTTTTCTGCAATCAAGCCTTTTTGTGTACACGATAAACATAATAATTTGTATTTTCATAATAAGAGCCCGATACTGTTTATGTAGTAGTAATAGTGGTAGTAGTAGTAGTAGTAAGTTTATTCATCAAGAAAAAGAAAGATGTTTACAACAAAATGACACACAATTTATTTGCAAACAGATTTGACACAGTTAGAAGCTGTTCCTAGAGTCAGTAATCTTGGAGGGAGGCGCGAACAGCTTATCATTTAGATTAAAAGTACCTTAAAACGTTGCCAGACCTTTATTGTGTGCCTTCAACAGCTTTTGGCGCCAAATTATTTTTAGTTTGCTTTTAATCGTGAACAATCGTTAAACAAACGACATATCTACCTAACAGCCTTCACACCGAAGGAAATTATGTATTAATCCCCGCTTCGCCAACCGTTCAATACATTTTAGTTTGACCCTAACCGCAATACCTGCAAGAATCACGAATATGGTTTAGTGTCAAAATGTTACCTTAATTCACAAAACAGTGGGAGCTAGAACACCTCTATTCGACATTGATGTTAGGACCACGATAAACATGCAAACTAAAACGAATTAGGCCCCAAATTGTTGTAGAAGTAAACAAACAAAGGTCTGGCAACAGTGTAAGATATTTGACATGTTTGCGATCCCTCCCTCTAAGATTACTGACTCTAGGAACAGTAGTTCATCAGTGGCGTCGTACAGTGTTGCCAGGTCTAGTGAAATTTCATTAGATCTAGTGATTTTTAGTCAATCTAGTGATTTATTTAGTGATAATTTTTGCCAAAAGAGAATTTTCTAGTGATTTTTTCCAGTCTATTTTATAAAAAAACAAATAATAAAACAAAAATTCCTTCGCCCCTTTCGCCGTTGTTGCAGATTACTACCTACTATTATTATTTGAATCTTAGAAATTAGTTTTCGCTGTGACGGACAGATGGGAGTAGGTAAGTAAATTCCATGAATTACTTAAGAGAAAATAGGTATTTCCCTGGTTCAAACTAAATGCCCGAGGCTATAAACAGAACTCCGAAAGGGAATTGTTCACATTTGTATTTTTACTTTCGGTAGAACGTAAAAAAATTATCAAAGTTTGAAGTGTGCTGTGAGTACTGTGACCACTGGGACTCAAGTGGATTTTCCGATAATTTAATGATTTGAATTTAGGCTGAATTGCAGGCTGAAGCTCCAAAGATTCACTTGCTTTATCCAAGAATAGCAACTGCTTTTAAATTATTGTTGAGTTATTACATCAAACCAGAGTATTTAAAAACACGGATTTAAGCAAATTACAGTATAGAAATCCGGAACATTATGTTTTAATTGAGCACTTGTACTTAGGTCCAAATATCGCAATAGCGCTAGCAAATAATAGTTTAACAGATAGTGCAAAACATTTTTTCCGTTTGAAGTGTTTACATTTTTACACCGAAGCAGCGCATCAAATTTTCAAAAGATTTCCCTTTAATTCCCGTGAAGCTGTTATGCTTAAATCATTAAATTTTCTAAATCCTTCAATAGTTGCAAATGTTGATAGTCTCGGCCCCTTAATTATAAATTTTCCTAATCTAATAACGGATGTCAATGCTTTAGATCGGGAAATTCGATCGCTAAAATATTCTGCCATTAATTTTGAAATGGAAGATTTAGAATTTTAGAAAGAAATTTTTAATTGTAAAAAAGCCGACGGTAATTTGTTATATCCCCTACTTTCTCAGTTTGTGAGTATTTTTTTGTTCTTCCCCATAGTAGCGCCTGCGTTGAAAGGGTTTTCAGTTAATTTAAATAAAACTAAACCAAGAAATAGATTAAGTACTAACACTTTGACTGGAATTCTTCATTCTAAAAACATAATTTTGCCAGAAAACTGTTATGATTTTGTTATTACGGATGCAATAATAACAAATCATAATATCAAAATGTATGATTAAATTACATTTTGTATAATTATTGTAGGTGTAGTTTGTTATTCATTTATACGTTTTATTATATTTTTAAACATTTTATCTTGTTCGTTATTTTGTTTATTTTTTATAATTGTTCTCAAACCTTTGATTTTGTTTTTTTAATTTCCAGCTTTTTTTCGCTTTTAAATTAATCTAGTGAAATTTTAGTCAATCTAGTGTTAGGGATGAAATATTTGATGGTTTTGGGGTGCATTATTTTTAAGTTTTACGGTGTTAATAGTTTCCAATCCTTGGCCCATTTGTTGCAGTACTCTTTCATTCGTGATATGGTCTGTAGCCTAGAAAATAAATACTAAAACAAAATTTATTATTCGCATTATTTGTGAATATTTTACCCTTACCATTGCTTTCTTTACAAACAGCAAAATGTTTGCCATCAGGGCTAAATTTAACAGCATTAACTTTCCGTTTAAATCTGTATTTGTGCATATCTGTTTGTGATACTAAACTTATCATATGAGCTTCGCCCTGCTCATTCACAGCGGTTAGAGTGCAACCATTGGGGCTTAAATCTAAAGCGGTGTAATTGTCACGACTTTCCACAGGCAACGTTGAAGCTTTGTTATTGGAAAATAATTACTGTACAAATGTAAGCAAAAAGAAACTAGTACACACTTTTTTAAATCGTAGATAGTAATACGGTTTCCCACTGGACTTATAACGGAATTTCCATCAGAGGAAAAGAGCAAATTGCCTTCGCGATACACTGTACCAAGCAAATTACTGAACTGTAAGAACAATGCCATTATTTGTCAGGTCATTTTGGCACCCAACCGTAATTTAATTAGGCACTTAGGCTTTAGGGCAGCATGCCCGTATGTTAAACCCTTTTAGATACTTATTTGGCTTCATCGCATAATTCCATAATAATGATTTTGGACATATTTGGACTCCAAGCGCAGTATTTCTCGTCATCTGGGGCACCCCTTTGTTGGGGCTTTGATAGCCGTGTGTTAACGCTCGCAAGATTTTCGAACCTTCTAGAAATTACGCTGCTTGTGCGACAAGGAGGGGTAGTGCCCATTCTCGCGCCAAAAGTCGCGTGTCTAGGAAATTCTGTGTTAGGATTGGCTGGAGCGTTTTTCCCATGAAGCTCAGGGGCACCGGACGCACGCGATTATCGCGGCAGTCGGCAGAGGCTCGCTAAACTGTCTACACGTGTGAAACAGTTGGTGCTCTCGGTGCAACAAGTCGTCGCAGGAACACAGCAACATGCCGATTTATTAGCTTAATAACCGCAGTTCTTTGAGTAAGCGTGCGGAATAATAATCGCTGTGTCCATATTTATTGCAACGGCGATGTCCTCAAGTTCTGCATAACCTAGGTAGGTCATCGCAGACTTCTCCCGACAAGGGGACTCGTGAGCAAGCCAGCCATTTTCGCCTTCCGCATCGTTTGAGCTTCGCCGCAATGCCAAGTCCCGCATACCATTTGCTGCCAGGGAAGTTTCCCCATCTGCAAGATGGCCGAGCTAGCCAGGTAACGCTTGAAAAATAACATTTGTGCATACTGACGCTTGCTTTGATCAACTAATTTTGTGAGTACCGCATCTCGCATACAAATTGCTGCAATGCGAAGCCAAAGCGTGGTACACTCCGTGTAAAAATAGCATTTGTGCGTACTGACGCTTGCTTTGTTCAACTAATTTCGTGAGTACCGCTTCTCGCATACAAATTGCTGTAGTGCGGTGCCAATCATAATCGCACGTTGTGGGCGGAACACTTTGTGTGATAGAGTGCAGTGAAAGTACACTCTGCTGAAAAATCCAGTGGTGTGCGTCAGTTCGCGTGCCGTTAGCCCACTTAATCGACAGCGCCGTCAGCGCCTAAATTTAAGATTAACTATCGTTGGTTTGTGCCGCCAGGCAAATTTGATCACGACCTAGTACAGGGTGTTCAGAGGTTTCGGGCCCGAATTCAGGTCTTGTTTGCACGCGTAACGGCGACCGGCCGTTGGGTTTAAGCCCACGTTTACCCATTACACCTGGCCTGGATGAGGTACCCGACTCGACTGTACGCCAACCCCTTAGGCTTTAAGCGCTTTTCCCCAGCTGGGCTTAACCATTAAGTTCCTTTTAAAAACCATGTTTTGTAACCTGTGTATATATGTATGTATTTAGATCACCCCCAGGGATCCAATAGACGTATTAATATTATCGCCGTTTTGTTTCTTCTTGACACTATTGTGTTGGTGTATACATATTACAGGGCGACTGTGTCGCTGTGCCACTACAGCTGTGAGGCGAGGACCAGACGCGGAGGGTAGGCCTTCCAGGTAGGTGGTTGCGGCTGGCATTGTACGGCGATTTTCTCGACATAGGTATTCGCGTATTTTCTCGAAATAGTTATTCGCGTATTTTCTCGACATAGTTATTCGCGTATTTTCTCGAAATAGTTATTCGCGGATTTTCTCGGAATAGCTATTCAGGTGCTACCCGAAGTAGTACTTGATTGTAACCCCGCCCCGTTCCATCTTCCAGTTCCGACAGAACGTGGAGATCCCGAGTCAGAGCTGGTGGCGCCCATTCTTTGATAACCATCAACACGTATTAAGTGACGCTCGCCCTGTGGTGTATCGGTGTTAACCCCGCCCATCTCCCTGAGCGCATTTCAGCTGGGGCCTTTAGCCCTGTTTTATCGATCTTCCAGGGTGAGCGTACCACATTTCCCGGATTTGTCTAGCGATCGGTGCCTGCCCACCGGCAGGCGTCGTAAGAACCGTTTGATACCGTAACATATTATACGCATCTTTCGTTACCATTAACCTGTACCTTATATGAGAACTTCATATTTATCTAGTACAAGTCTTCAAACAGAAATTACAGAAAAGTAAAGCAAGAGTTTAAGCTATAAACAACTTTACAATCATTCATAACCTCACTTTTGCACATAGCAATACAATATGGTGTCAAAACCAAAGAAGTAAAAGAGTTACTTCTTTGGTCAAAACACTTGTGTCTTGTGTTATATTTCGCACAGTACCAATGCTCACGTCGTCAACTGCCAAATCCTTTTGCATGCTTTCGCTTCCTCCATTCACAAAAATTCGCATACTCTTTTTCATATGAGTGTTTTGATTTTGCTGGCACCACTTTATTTACAGCCTCCAAAGCTTCGTGCACAACTGCTAGGGGTACAAAAACTTCGTTTTCGTCTTCATCTTCCAACGTCGTAAGTTTGGAAAAATATGAACAACTGGTTGTCACGAAAATTTGTTTTGCAGTCTACATGATTTTTCACAGTAGTGTGATTTGCCTCCATTGAACACTCCCATACACAAGCTTGCCCGTTCCGGCTAATTGTTGTTAAGTCTAGATTATTTTTTTCGAAAAAGCATCCCACTATAATATCACTATGGCTACCTAATGTGTACATTTTGAAATTTTTCCACCTGCGTAATATACTATAATTATAAACAGTTTAAAATTAATATAAATCAATTACCTGTCCAAACGATAAAGTTTAACGGTCATATCTTTGGAACCAACAGCTAAAACTTTTGAATCAAATGACCAATCCAGACAAATTGTGTCGTCAAATGCTCTGTGAAATACGCGCTTCATATTAAAAGAACTATATTGGGCCGTTAGTGGTCCTGTAGCCTAGAAAATAAATATGTAGCAGTACATAGTTTAACTACTACAAGGATACCACTAGGTATTATTAAAACCTGATAGATAGGCAACTTAAAGTGCAGAATCAGTATAAGGGGTTGCCTACCCTTTTATTAAATCAAGAGTAAATATTTTAGAAGGCTCGTGGTTATATTATTAAAACAATAAATAACAAAAATTATTACTTCCTGTTTGGTTGAGAAGGCAGAAAGAAGCCTCTCTGAGTCGACGAGAAGCGATACTAACTTAAGAAGGATACAGAGAAAATAGTAAGGCTTTAATCAATAAATTCAACATTATATTAAGATATAATAATTTTTCAGGCAGATAGGATAAATCCAATAAACATTTTCTTTCTGAAAAGGGCAGTTATTATTTAACTAGTAGGTAACTAGGAAGCTAATACATACAAATCTTAATCAGGGGGGTTTCCTTGGTTCAGCTCTTAGGCCTCCTCGCTAGTTCCCAGCTCCTGGTTAGTTCTATGTTCATCATGGAGGGGTGTATTGATGTGCTCCAAAATGATTGGGAGGACGCAAGGGGAGAAATAAAAGAGGAAGGAGAACTTTGTTAAAAACTTATTCATTGTTAGATTACTCACCAATCAAAGGTTGCTTCTTTGGTTCGACGATGGGGTTTTCTTCTTAATATTGGGAAGATAAAGAGATCCAGATTCAAGGGTCCTCTGCATTAACCGTATGTTAATCATAAATGAGTTAAAATTGGTTAGAGATTATTTATATAATTAGACCACCATCATAGCTTGGATATCGTTAAATAAGGGCATAAGCCATGATGCTAATAGATAACAAACTAGTTTCAAAGTAAAAGAATTGTTACTTACCTCCTAATAATCCTGAACGGGGACTTGAGCAGTTTTGCAGCTGTCAAGTTAGTATATATCAATTGTCATGTAGTAAGCTTTTAACCTTAAGGGACTTTTCTTATACTCCCTGGAGTAACTTCAATTAAACTAAATATAGATTGTTAATTGGGATTAAAGTGTTAGAAAGAGGATTGCGAAGGTATAGAGAGCTTTTTATATTTTCATCTAATGCGAAAGAGATTGTTAGTTAGATAAGTATAAGAAATCTCCTGGATAATCACAGGTTAATTAACTAAAACTAATAGTTAATGACATTTCTAAATTGTCAGATATAAACTGAAATTAGGTAGGAATTGCATAACATGTGTAATAGCAAAAAGGCATAAACTTTAATTAATGAATTGTAAGATTGAGTATACAACCGATTGTAAGTATTAAAAAAAATTAACAGTTGATAATAAAGTTATGGCGCCCATTTCTTCTTATTACTGAACTAACACCTTTATGAGAAAGTGAAGCAAACTAAAAGCCCACAGTCATTAGACCCTAATAGCAGCCGTGTATTGAGCTAGTCGGAGACGTGCGAGCCTTCCAAGGTAAGTTATAAAAAGGGGGTACAAATACTACAACAAAATTTATTATTCGCATTGTTATTTGTGAATGACATTTTACCCTTACCATTGCTTTCTTTACAAACAGCAAAATGTTTGCCATCAGGGAATATGAGTGTTTTGATTTTGCTGACACCACTTTATTTACAGCCTCCAAAGCTTCGTGCACAACTGCTAGGGGTACAAAAACTTTGTTTTTCCACGACCGGGAGTAGAAGTCGGTTTCTATAGCATCAAAATTGTGACAGAAGTAAAACATTTACTCCCTAGAGACTAAATAAGACAACAATTTTCCTAGGGAGTTTTCATTCTGACTGACAGAACAATTATGTCAAATTCGAGGTTATCAGGTAAGATTTTGTGTCAGTTTTGACACAAACTGACGCAAAACCTAACCTGCTAACCTCGAATTTGACATAATTGTGAGCTCTTGTCATAATGACTTACAGTGCCACCAACTTTAAAATTTACCATAGACTACTAATTTTAATATAATTGTAACTAAAATGTCATAAATGACGTTTAAAAAATACAGGTTTTTCGTTTTAAATATTCCTGCAACGTGAAAAACTAGTATATGCAACTTGGAGAGAATGCTATTTTGCTTCAGTGCAATTTCTGACTCTCTGGCTTCGCCCTCAAGTCAGAAATTGTACCTCAGCAAAATAACGCATTTCTCTCCCTCATTGCATAATGCACAAACGTCACAAGTTTGGAAAAATATAAACAACTGGTTGTCACGAAAATTTGTTTTGCAGTCTACATGATTTTTCACAGTAGTGTGATTTATTTTTTTATTTTTTATTCAAAATTTCGTCAAAATTGAATAAAAACATATATATGCCACGTGAATTAAACATTGTTATTCACTCAAAGATATGATCTCACTCGCACTACGTGCTCGTGAGCTCAATATCTTTTCGTTAATAAACATGTTTAATTCACTTGGCGTATAATATTTATTATTGAACCATTCAATTTTTTTCTCTAAAAAAACATTCACCAAGACCCAACAATTAACCTAAACCGCTAACCTGAACCGCCAAGAGTGCAACATTGCTTTAAACATTACGAGACGACAGCGGCAACCACATTTTTACATTCAGAGAAAAAATACGACCACACCGTATACTGAACTTGACCCAACTGTATTTATTAATGAATTAGGATTACATGCGATTTTGCTCTGTTTATAAAGTATATTAAAAAAGTTAAAATTTCAAGGCATTATTTCGACTTGTTTTTAAGTTAAATAAAAATCTGCAAAATAATTTTGTTTTTTATTTATTACAAATTACAAATATTATAGTAATATTAGTGGTTATTAGAATCCTCGGACGAATTTCCGGAGTCGCTACTGCAAAAAACAACAGTAATCAAAATAATTTCATTTGTAAAAAAACTAAGCGGGCACAGAAAGAATAATCTCTTACACATAAATCATTTCATGAATTCATTTTCAGACCTACTTTATATTTGTCTTTCTGGCAACTTGTAAAAAATTAGTAACTGTTTATGAGGATTTTACCTGTCGATAGTGATGGCCTCAATGAAGGTGGCTTTCGCCGCTGGGCTGCCAAATCTGGTCTTCATTTCGTCTCCGCCTTTCACCTTGAGGATGAATGTATCTAGAGTAGGACTACTGGTTTCTTGAATTGCATGAAACGATATACAATTGCTTCTCACTAGCAATGATGGGACGTCCAAGAATTCAATTATGACTAACTTTTGGAGTTTGTACAAATCTACTATTGCTTCTCGTTCTGCTGTAAATTGCACGTTGTCACCAGTTCTTGAACATACAGTGGTGTCTTCCCAAATCATGTGGTTAGCATCTGCCATAGTTGCACGATTTCTACAAATAAGAATATTCTTAGTTCGATGCACTGCTTCGTTTCAAGGTACTTACCGAAATGTGCGATTAAACTTTCGGAATAAATTCTTTTCTGGCAAGGCCATAACGATCGAAAAATGGCACAAAACACCACAGCGAAAGTAGAGGTCTTGCCATATCTCAGCACTGTTTTGTGATCTCAGCCACAGACAAGAAAGGAAACTCAGCGACTACAAATGCGCAGTGGAGCCAGTGTTGCCAGTATTTCACGTTGCCGAATCGCCATTTCTATATGTCTAGGTAGCCCAAAAATAGCCAACTAAATTAGATGCATTTTTTTAAAATTCATAATTTCCTGAAATAATTCAATAACGAAAACGGTAAATTAATGTAATAGCTATTTATTTTAAAAAATGCGTCTTACAACTTATGCAATAATCGTTAATCTATATATATACAGTGTGATCCATTTAGTGTGCAACAAATGGGAATTTTTTTTATTAGTTGTAAAACCAAAATTTAAATACCGCCAAAAGTTAGTGCATGTTCGATAACCATATCAGATTCCCTTAGAATGGCTTCAAGTCAAACAGCATACAGGGCAGGACAAAAAATATGAAATTCGTTCAAGAATAAAGTTACCTTATTTCAAAAAATATGGCAAAATTTTATTGAGAAAAGTTTAGAATCAAAAGCTATGCTCAAATACAAAGTCAGGGCCTCCTGTTCAAATTTTTATAATTTTTTGGAAAATTTTGTATTACCCCCGTATTGTACATATTTTCATTATTCTGATTTTATATGTATTTAAAGTAGCTACAACCAAATCACTTTTAAATAACTTTTAGCAACTTGAAGCCTATTTGTAAAATTTACTTGGATTTATATTTTTTTAGGTAACCGTCCACTTCATGTTTGTTGCAACGATATTTAACAGAACTTCAGAATTTCGCAAATATACTTTTTAACAAGGCAAATGCTTTACTAATAATAATGTATATATAAAAAACTTACAATGAAAGCCTACAATTTTATTTGAAATTCTTATGAAAATACGGAGCTAATACATTTTCCAAAAAAATAATAAAAATTTGAATAGGAGGCCCTGACTTTGTATTTGCGCATAACTTTTGATTCTAAACAACTTTTTTTAATAAAATTTTGCCATATTTTTTGAAATAAGGTAACTTTATTCTTGAACGAATTTCATATTTTTTGTCCTGCCCTGTATGCTGTTTGACTTGAAGCCATTCTAAGGGAATCTGATATGGTTATCGAACCTGCACTAACTTGTGGCGGTATTTAAATTTTGGTTGTACAATTAATAAAGAAATGTTCCATTTGTTGCACACTTAATGGACCACACTGTATATAGAGGAAAGTCACAACCCTCACTAATCAACGCAGAGCCGAAACCACTGGTACTAGAAACTTGAAATTTGGGTGGAAGGTTCAATTTATTACGTAAGGTAGTGCTAAGAAGGGATTTTTTGAAATTCGACTCCTAAGGGGGTGAAAAGAGGTAAAATGTGTTTTCACGAATTCCTCACTATCTCTTACACCCGATAAGATATCGATTTGGTGTTTGCTTGCAAAGATTATTAATGGCAATACCTAGAAATATATTTTAGGATTTTGCCCTAATCAACCCCTAAAGGTGCAAATCTGGATTGAGGGTCAATTAAAGAACCCTATTTATCTCCTATGTTTATTAAATTAGAACATTTTTTTTGACATATAGATGTATTTTTAAAATATTTACAAAGGGGTGTAAGAGAATTTGAAAAATTTAACCCTAAAGGGGTAAAAGTAGGAAAAAATGAAAAGGGCTAAGGGGGTTAAAATTATAAATTTTTTTCGCTGCGAGTTCCATTTCACAATAAAGTGGGTTAAAAATTCATTGAAATTCAACCCGTACGGGGGTGAAAAGGGTAAAATGTGTTTTCACGAGTTCCTCAATATCTCTTACACCCGATAAGATATCGATTTGGTGTTTGCTTATACCTAGAAACGTATTTTAGTATTTGGCCCTAATCAACCCCTAAAAATGCAAATCGGGATTGGGGATCAATTAAAGAATCCTACGTATCTCCTATGTTTATTGATTTAGAACATTCTTTTTTGGCATATAGATGTATTTTTAAAATACTTAGAAAGGGGTGTAAGAAAACTTGAAATATTTAACCCTAAAGGGGTAAAAGGAGGAAAAGCTGAAAAGGGGTATGGAGGTTAAAATTATTTATTTTTTTCGCTGTGAGTTCCATTTCACAATAAAATCGGTTAAAAGGGATGTTTTGAAATTCAACCCCTACGGGGGTGAAAAGGTGTAAAATGTGTTTTCACGAGTTCCTCAATATCTCTTAGACCCGATGAGATAGCGACTTGGTGTGTACTTCCATAAGATTGTGAATGCAAATACCTATAGTTCATTCAGATTCAAGATAGAGCAAAATCTGCAACCCAAGTTACAAATATCAGCAGTAAGTTGATTACTAATATGATTCTATTAAAATTTAGATCAGAGAGATATGGCTTTGTTGCTGTCTTGATGAGTGTCAAATCAATGTGTCATGTTTTTAATATGAATCGTTGCTTAAGGAAGCCATTTGCAACATTTTTTAGAGGGTAAATTTATTCTCAGATCACATTCAGTAGATTTCATTGAGGTAGACATCGCACAATTTTCTAATTTCAAGCTTTGCAAATTTGACAAAAACTATAACCTCTATATTATACTACGTACATCCCATGATCTACATTTTAATAAAATCAAATTAGTAATCAACTGACTGCTGATATTTGTAACTTGGGTTGCAGATTTTGCTCTATCTTGAATTTGAATGAACTATAGAAACGTATTTTAGGATTTTGCCCTAATCAACCCCTAAGGGCCGGTTGCAGAAAGCAATGTTAAGTCTGGTGTTAGCTAACGCGACGTCAAGAAGACTATACTAAGGAGATGCAACTTCCTATGACGGCTCTATATAAAAGCGGCCCTTATGTCGGGGATAGCCGTCGCGGCGCTGTCGACAGCGTGTAATGCCGTTCGAGAGTTGGAAGCGAGCTAAATAAACCTGTAATCGTGGTTAAAAGTCAGTTTACGGTTGTTAATCCAATGGAGTGTATTTCAAGTGTGTTATTAATTGTTAAAACATGGTCCGAATTTCCAGTTACACTCAGCAAATGTTTGACATTGACAGTTCACGAGTTTTGTGAATGAATAATTGTACACCACGGCCGCCTTACTTGTCAGCTTTTAGCGGTCCGCTTCGAAACGGGAGTTGCGTGTCCTTAGTATAGTGTTCTTGCGCGACGTTAAAGTGAACAAAAACGAATCAAATCTCAAATGCTTATGGTAACTAATACATTAGTAAACAAAATTTGATGCGATTTTGTTCACTTTGACGCGACGTTAGCTAACACCAGACTTAACATTGCTTTCTGCAACCGGCCCTAAAAGTGCAAATCTGGATTAGGGGTAAATTAAAGAACCATTCGTATCTCCTATGTTTATTGACTTAGAACATTATTTTTTTGCATATACTTAGATGTAGTTTTAAAATATTTTCAAAGGCGTTTAAGGGTTTTTTATATATTACCCATAAAGGGGCAAAAATTGGGGTTAAAATTATTGTTTTTTTTTCTTATGGGTGCATTTTAGACGAAAATGAGGTAGTAAATGTTTTTAGAAATTTCACTCACAAGGGGATAAAACGGGTATTCCGCTATAATCTATCTGTATAAAAGATAAAGCACCAACTCAACAATGCGGATCTGTAGTAATCCTTGGTACCAGGAACTTAAAATTTGGCAGGCATAGTCCCTTTAGTTAAGTAGCGAAGTGCTAGGAAAGGCGTTTTCGAAATTCTACCCCTAAAGGGAAGGAAAGAGGTAAAATGCCTTTTAACTAATTTCTCAATATCTTTTAAGCTCCTATAATACAGTGAGGTCGTAAAGTTAGGAATAAATTCAGTATTTCCTAACATGTACGTTTCAGGCTAAAATCCTCGGACCCGTCGATTTTTATTTTTATTTGAGCATTTTTTGAAATAAAATGCATACATACAGGGTGTCTCGTGTATGAGGTATGGCGTTATCGATGTTTTTTTTAAATGAAAACCCCCTTTTTTGTTACGGAATCTGAAAGAACGCACCTTTTTACTTACGCTAAGCTGATTTTTGAGTATAGATCAGATAATCAAAAATTAAGAAAAAATTAAAAAATTCCAAAATACTAAGTTTAGTAATTTCTAAAACAACTGAATTAAATGTACAAATTGTGCACCGTTGTCTGCCTGACAGTAACTAAGACGACCGATATGTTTTTTGTTGATTGCTGTCATTGATAAAAGCGTAAAATCACACTTCTTAAAATCAAATTTAGTATTTTGCAAATTTAATTTTTTTTTCTTAATTTTTGGTAATGTGACCTATACCCAAAAATTACCTTACCGTAAGTAAAAGCATGCGTTCTTTCAGATTCCGTAATAAAAAAGGGGGTTTCTATTTAAAAAAAAACACATCGATAATGCCATACCTCATACACAGGACACCCTGTATGTATGCATTTTATTTCAAAAAATGCTTATATAAAAATAAAAATCGACGGGTTCGAGCGTTTTAGCCGGAAACGTACATGTTAGGAAATACTGAATTTATTCCAAACTTTTACGACCTCACTGTATATCAATTTGCTTTTTACTTAAAAATGTTACTTATACAAGTTCCTAAAAACGTAATTCAGGATTGTGAACAGATTAACTCCTAAAGATGCCAATTTGGATTCAGGGGTGAATTATAGAACCTTTCGTATTTCCTGTGGTTTCTGATGACCATGGTTTTTGGGCATATGTGTGTTTTTTTAAATCTTTAAAAAGTGGTTTAAAGTTTTTATTCTAAACTTCATTGTGAAAGGAGTAAAAATGGATTAAAATTAAAAAGGAGTTAAAAAAGAGGTTAAAGTTATTGATTTTTTCCGTGTGTTCAGTTTAGAATAAAATAGAAGTATTTCCGAAATTCCACCTCCAAGTGGAGGAAACCTACGCATTTCTAGGGGATACTTGAAGCATAAAAGGCTTAGGGAAAACTTTTTTCGGAAGAATATTGTTTCCTTTTTACCTACAATATTGTTTTGCAGCGTTTGTTAGTTTAGCGTATTGAGTGAGGGAGGAGGGGAGCATTCTAGAATTCGTTTAAGATTTAGAAGAAAAAACATTTGTAGTCCACAGAGCATATAACATGCTATATGTTCTTTGCTACTACCTAATAAAGAAAACATTATGGTAAACAGTATTAAATTATTCCTTGAATTTCTTCTGTTAATGTGTTTAAGAGTTCTTCCTCATTTGTATCATCTTCTGATTTGTATATATACCGGGTGATTATAAATGCTTTTCCATTAAGTTGCCTTTGAAATATTTGTTGTATGAATATGTTGCTGGAACTTAAGTCTATGTCAAATTCGAGGTTAGCAGGTTAGGTTTAGCTAACCTTGAATTTGACATAGACTTACAGTGCCACTAACATATTATTCATACAACAAATATTTCAAAGGCAATTTGATGGAAAAGCATTTATAATCACCCGGTAGAATATGCAAAAAGTCGTCTGAAGGATTACAATTTTTACAACAAATATTTTCATTACCAAAATTAACTCTAAGTCGAAATATTGCGTCTGGCAATTCTGTCTTCATTCAATTCGCAATTTACATTTTACCACAGTCATCACAGAAAATACGCGTTCGACCACATCATTACTTAATGGTATTACGATCCTCAACCACAAGTTTAATTTGGAACTGATTCGCCCAAAGAAACCTATTTTTTAGCCGTTTTACCTACAACAAAATCCACATGTTACTTAAAAGATAGCTTATTATCTATTGCAATACCAAGATATTACTACATCGTCAACCATTACACTAGCTTTTGCTTTAGATGTATTTAACTTAAGCTCGTTAATTTTAGCCATTTAGATTTATTTTTGAGGTCGCTATTTAATTTATTTACTGCTTCGTTCACATTTATATCGGCACTAATTATCACAGTGTCATCTGTGAATAAGTTATATTGACAACTTTGCACTGCAGAGTTTATATGAGTAATATAGAGGATAAACAATAGAGGGCCTAAAATTGAGCCTTGCGGAACCCCTAAACACACTTCAACTGCTCGAGAATCTTCACCTTCGTATCTAGTAATTTGCTGACGGCCAAATAAATAATTCTCGAAGCACCTTAATTCGAATCCCTTGATTCCGTATTTTTCCATTTCTGCTAAGAGCAGATCGATTGTTTCAAATGCTCTTTTCAGGTCTATGAACGCTGCTACTATTTTTTTGCCATGTTCTATATCCTCTTTCCAGTTCACTAAAACTACATTTAATGAAGTTTCACAAGAGTGATCTTTGCGGAAACCTGCTTGTTCACTATGATTTTATTTTCCTCTAAATAATTTTCTAGTTGTTCTTTAGCTACATGTTCTATGGTTTTTTCAAATGCAGGTAACATATTGATTGGTCTAAATCCTGAAATATTTTTTGTTTCGTTTACTTTGGGTATTGGACTTACAATCGCCGTTTTCCAAATTTCAGGAAAAATCCCAGTTGCAAACGATTCATTAATAATTTGCAACAGCATCTTTCCTATTACTGGCAAAGCGTCGCAAATTAATTTAGGGTTAATGCCATCAGTACTGGATTTGTTACTCATTTTTTAAAAACCACTTTCTGTAATTTTTCCAAGGTAATTGGTTTAAATCTAAATATGCTAAATATCGCCTAAATTTATTTCACCATTAGCTGATCCAATACTTTTGTGAATGTCTTTCTTAAACTGATCCGCTATCTTTTTGGGTTCCGTCAATTTGTTATTAAACTCGACAAATTCAGCACTGTTTACATTTTCATTCTTGATAAGTTGCTTCAGTTTTCTCCACATTAGTTTAGACGATCCTTTGGCTAAATCAATATGTTTTTAGTAATATTTGTTTATGTGTTTATGGCCATACAAAAAAGAAATTTTGATGTTAACGAAAAGTATTCTACCACCTTAGTTGTTACAATTTCCACTTGTTCTGCTGTAAAAATCAATCTGGTAGAAATGAGGAAGTTGCACCACAGTAAAAAAAAAACAAAAATTATTACCACTGGTTAGTAATGAATTTTATCGGCTTCATGATATTAAGCCTTTGTTTACATATACACAAGTAGGCTGGTAACTACGTCATAACTGTATCTGTATGGTAATATTCCTTTACCATACATGGCAACCATTACCATACTGCAACCGATAAACTATTGAACTCACCACGGATGTTATGAATCGTAACAACCTTAGATGTCTTAAAATCCTCGCTTGGGTTTCAAAACATCTGCGGCAGTTATGATACTCATAACATTCCTAGATATGTTAATAGCCATGAGATAAAAAGAATGATTCTGAGCAGGCCTTGATATGTGTTATACATTTGGCAGTACTGAAGTGTATTGTCAGTCAAATTCGAGATTTGAAGGTTAGGTTTTGTTTGTTGTTTGACACGGACTGACTTAAAACTTAACCTGCAAATCTCGAATTTGACATAGACTGACAATACACTTCAGTACTGCCAAACGTATAACACATATCAAGGCCTGCTCAGAATCAGTTTTTTTTAATCTCATGGTATAAACTGCTTCCATCCTAGGACACAGTCACTTATCAGACAACTGTCAGTCTGTATCTGTAAATCGGCTTTCTTTGAAAAATAATGTACGTACAGTCGACACCTTAGAAATCGGGACACGTAATATGTTCTTCTAGTCTTTGGAGTATTCTTGCTCCGGTTACTTCATTAATGTGATATGGCATTTCATAATTGACAACAATAAACAATCTGACATCACAATTAACACCATAACTGCAAAAATAGCAGTTTATACACTTCAAAATACATACAAAATATATCATAGTACATCTGATGTCATAAACTATTTCTCATTATGCCCTTACCTAAGTTATCATATTTATTAGCTTCCAATTATACGCAATACCAATAAATAATGCTGTAAAAGAAAATACAGTTGCACTATCTTTACACCATCAAAACTAATTTACGCCATTAAAAAAATGTATTATAAATGTAGGTACTTATTAACACTGAGATTAATCTAATTTCAATTCTTAAAATGATTCTCAAATAAATACTGTCCAGATAAAAAAAAGCGATGTAAACATATACACGTACAGGAAAACTTATTTGAACACCACAGTATCAAGCATCGCCCCTAAGCACTGAACAATGTTATTAGTCATTAATACATCAACTTTTTCTTCTAGATGCCTCTTGGGGTCTTGCTTGCCGACATTCTTTATCGCCAACTGTTCGGGCGTCATCTTTTCCTCTTCTTCTAAAGCTTTGTTATAGTTCTTGGCCAAATCCAACATGTCGGAGACAGTCTTTTCATTTATGCTGCAGTTTTCGGAGTAGTCTGCTAATGTAAGGCCATCCATCCAGGACTTCTTGTGCAGGTTCAACAGCATTTTTTGCTCCAGTTCGTTCTTACGGTAGTTGATGCTTATTGAGTAATAGTGGCGATTGAGACCGTGAATTAGGGCTTGCACAGACGGCTTTTGCAAATGCCCCAAATTTGAAGTGGTTTGTCTTGGTTCCTGCCCTAACACCATCATATTGGGATTTATCAGTCTGTAATAGTAAGAGATAATTAAACAATTTGCTTGCGAAGAAATAATGCAGTTATTTAATTTCAAGGTGCATAAACAAAATTCTAAAACTACGGAATTCTTTAGTGTTTGTCCTAATTTAATCGTCTGTCACTGAGTAACAACGTACCTGAAAGCATCAATGACCACTTTCCCCTTAACAGATTGTATAGGGTCTACTACTACAGCCACAGCTCTTTCCGATAAAGCTTCGAATGATTGTTGTGTGTTGATGTCTACTCCTGATAACCAGCAGCCAAATCCTGGATGCGAATGGTACCATCCAACGACCATTTCTGGCCGGCCCGTCTGCCGTAGCATGTCCAACATTTTGGCTTGGAACACAGGATCTACAGCTTCTACACTAACACCCGTGCCGGTTTGTGGCATGGCGAATACATCGATAACACGAACTGTGTAGTCATCCACAAATTCACCTGTAATAAAAATTCTTGAATTATATACTGCTGCTTTTGGCATAAATGATTTACAAACTACTTTTGTAAAATCAAAACTGCATTCCTTTGTGACCTGTGAGTTATGTTTTCTGCCAGTCATTATTTTTGAATAAACATAACCTCACTTACCCAACATTAGGCCCATAACTTCCATAGGAACGCCGGCACGGCCGTGTTTTAGCATTTTAAGCAGAGCCAATGATGAAATATACACTTGTTCGGCTGTATCCACCACGGGAGCATCCTGGGGCGGAGGGGCTTGCGAAAGTCCGGGCATTCCACCTCCCAACCGTAAAAGTCGATCCATTATTTAAATTTGTCTAAAAACTAAATAGATATAATGCCGTTGTTGCAACTACTTAATCACTAAATAACATTTTGAATGATTTGGTAAACTACCTGCAAATTTGCGAACACAACAACCCAGTCCAACTTCGTCCACTATGCAAATGAGCAATCATCAGCAGTTTCCACTACTGTGAAGTTGTGTCAATTAGGATCGCCGACAGGATGAGGTTAGGTTCGAATAAATCCCTGAAAGAGCAACTTGCCACATCGAAATTCCCTAAAATTACTAAATGCAAACCTACTATTCAACTATGGTAAAAAATTAAAAAAGAGATTTTAACACAAGAAGTGGCAGAGCATAGCAATTTCGTGTACTGAAGAGTGTTAATGTTCAAATGAGTGACATGAATTTTTCATTAATAAAATATTTGCCTAAACTGCAGAATCCGAAGCCAATTTCCCTCCTTTTATTTGTTTCCCTTATAATTTTAGTTGGGGTTGCTAGAGAAACATGGTTAATAATAATTAATTTTAACAATAGGAGAGGAATTAACTCCGGTTTCTGTAGTTTTCCCAAATATTTAAACAATAATATATTTTATCTACGACATGACAGTGTGTAAAATTGACTTTTAGTAGGCAGTTTTCAGTTTGTAAATCGACTGTTTAATAACTTGAGTTCATTAGTTTGCGTAGTTAGTAGCAACGTGTTTAAAATATTTCATTATGCATGTCGTCAATAGCAACGTGTTTTAAAATTTTTAACCACGCAAAATTACGACTGTTTGCTAGTAATGTAATTTACATTTAAATATTTTGTATATTTACCGTGTTTTCTAGGTTCTATCGTAGATAAAATATTGTACGATACGCATGCGTAAAGCATCTTTAGTCACTCGCGGGGTTTAAAACACTCGCTCACTCGCTTTTTAACTCTGCCCCACTCTTGGCTAAAAACTAGCTTTACGCACTTGTATCGTAAATTACTATTATCCAACTTCTTCTGATAAACATGACTTTTTTACTTCAATTTGAAACGTCAAAAGTTATTGTTTATCTACTCTTGTTGTTACTAATGGAAACCAGTGGAATAAAAGCATTTTTTCCCACTAGTGGAAAAAAGGCCAAAGAACAATTCATATGTATGAAACCCTATTGTAACAATAGTGAAATTTTAACATTTTTAAATGTCTTGAGCTCCACGTAAGCATTTTCGTTCATTGCAAATTTAGTTTGTTGCTTCTGTGAAAATTCATTTTGTATTTTTTTCGTACAAAGATGTAAAACTAACCTAATTTAACGTTTCAGTCACCGAACAATAATCTGACAAATAAAAGCTAAGTTTCAAACCGGCTGGCGTGGTTCTGAACTTCAATCCCCGGATATGCCGAGTCACAACTTTGTAATGCTATTTGTCGCAAATGAACAGGCCGCGGAGAGCCGGCAGGCACGCTAATCCAGAAGGCCGTGATCTAACCATACCTAGCCTAGCAACAATAAACTTCACGACTGCCTACTATAAAAATTCACTTGCCTAATTTTAAATAACCTAATACTTTTGAAAATGTTTTATAACGAGGTGTTGGATAAAATATTGTATGCGACACGTGAATAAAGACTTTTTATCCATTCGGGGAAATTGTCTCACTCGGCTATCGCCTCGTGGGCTAACTTTTCCCCTTATGGATAAAATTTAACTTTATTCACTATTCGCATAAATATATATTCTTTAATTACCAGAATTGACTAACGCACTTGACTAAAGTGAAGACAAATAAAATTCTATACAAAATAGGTTTGGATTTGAATATTTAATGAAATTTTAAAAAGTCTTATAGGCAGCTCGTGTTAGCGTGCTTATTTTTCACGAGTGTGAAAAATAGTTGCACTTCTAACACTTGTGGTCTAAATAACTAGTTTTAATTACATACAGTTCAAAACAAAAGTAAATAAAAAACTTCCTTGTAATTATTTATTTTTGTTTACCTTTCTACTTTCTACTGTAGATATTAGACTCTTCACATCTTTTTTGCATAAAGTTAGGTCATGAAAGTTTGACTAATTTCTTCTTCTTTTTCTTCTCAGCTATTTGGTATCCATTGCAGGGCATAAGTCTCTTTTAATCTCTTCCATGCATTTCTGTCTTGAGCAGTTTGCTGCCAATGTGTGCCTGCTGTTCTCCTTATACAGCGTGAGTGCAATGTACAAAGTGATTCAAAGCAACTTAAACAGAAGCAAGGCAGCCATAGACCTGCTTCATGTCACTATAGAAAAGATGAGGATATATGTGGCAATCATATCCGAGCCAAACAAGAAAATGCCAAGTGCAAGGAACAATTGGTACAAAAGCAGTGATAAAGAAGCGGCCATTAGCATCTATGGAAGACATGTGCAAATCAGAAGAATTGAAAAAAGGAAAAAGCTTCGTATGGATGGAAATTGACAACTGTTACCTCACAAACACGACTTTACGACATAATCGGGAACTCTATCTAGAATACGCGGCCCTAACTCCGTTACGATGTACGGTAACAAACGGTTTGCCGGCTAGAAAAACTCAGTCGAGAGGGTAGGTTCTTTACGACCTTAGAATTAGGGCTGCACTCCGGTAAGAGAGGTAAATGATGTTCAAAATCACATTCGAACTAGATCGAGAAAACAAAAGCAACACAGGTGAACGCACTCTGAATGTGGAAGTAAGGGCCCTCACCTTGCTAGTTCTACCTTGGTACAGCTTAAGCTAGCGACTCCACAGCTGAATTGAACCTATCTTTCATTGCCCCTGCTTATATCATTGAAAATAAAACACAAAAAGGCATGAAAACACCAATGAAAAAGTAGATAATTAACAAGAAACTCTATTAAAGTAATAAAATATGTGAATAACAATGAACATGAAAATGTTTGCTCGTTACAGTTAGAATAATAGACGAAAAGGGTTATTTAGGTTAAATGGTGACGTTTAAACTACATACAAGTGACAAAAACGATAACAATTGATATGGCTACATTCAAAACAGCAATAACGTTAAATTTGTCACAAAAGAACTACGTTACATAAACAAAATTTATCAACAATCACTCAAATAGTGACGCAACGACAATAGTTACTTGACTTTACAGTGCAAAACAACATATCCACGATAAAATTTGACGATAAGACTAAGAATTCACTTTAAAACGGTAGTGTCTGTTTGACAGCTTACACTTTAAACAACAACAGCATAGCTTCTCGGGAAAACACTTCACTGTAAATGTATGGGCTAACAGATACCTTGAGTTTGAGACATCCAGACGTTGCGGTAACATTGGTTCAGCTCCTACTGCAAGTCAAATCCCCCAGCTAGTTCCACGAAAAGAAGGAACCGACAGGAAACTGTTGGAAACCACATGATAGGGGTCATAATCGAGCGAATGCGAGCGGTATAACATTCCCAAGATGAGGGTTAACTTGAACGAACCCCGGGCAAACAAACAGACGGCGGTACGGTATCGGGTCTTCGTTCTACTGGTAGGTTTAGCACACCGTTGAAATTTCCAAATATAATTCACTATAAGTGTTAACGGAGTTCCTTAGCTCCAACGGTACACAAGACTCGGCTGAACGTTCGCCTATAGCCACTATGCTCGAATTGGCGGCGACGAGGTAATTTCACTACTTGCAACAATTTCGACTTACGCGGCGCTCGACTAATCGAGGCCATCGTCGCGGACTCAACCACCAACAGCTCCGAACCATTTTATGACCGGCTGCTGAATGAAGCTCCGCGCTAAGATCTCAGAAGCCAAAATAAATTGCGCAGCCGCTACTTAACTTGATTCTTGTCCCACTTATGCGTAACCCTCGGAAGATTTCAAACTCATACAACTAAATTTCGCTTACAAAGGGGAATTCCGTAGGGACCATGCAATCGCCTGACTGGAACCAGAAACTCATTAAAACGCGATAAAAGCGGATGATATCATCCATGCAGCATGCGAGGACAAATCCTCCTTTATAAAACAAGCGTACGAAGAATTAACTTTCGACGAACATAAATGACTGCAAAGCGTTAATACACGAGCTGGACGGAAAGAAGGTTCGTATAAAGTCAAGGTTTGAGTCTTTAACACTAAATTATCAATTTGACTTGAATGAATCGGGAAAAGGCTGATATTTGGGCTCAAAAATGCGGCAAGCACTAGATTCGGAAAATTGTTCTAACACGACCTCAGAATATGTATCGTATACTTAACTAAGATATAGACGACTAGAGGTTAGAACTTCTTGAACTCAGAAGAGAAATGAAGAAAAAGAAAAAGGACTCTATTATTATAGGCTGAGATTTTAATGCAGTCTAAAAATACTGGGAAAGTAACAGGGAAGACGAAATAGGTAGGAAACTAAATGATTGGATAGCGGCAGAAGACCTACAAATTAATGAATGAAGGGAGTTGCCCCACCTTTAGCTGAGGGGGATACAGTTCGTAGGTACCTAGATATCACTCCAGCAAATCAAACGCCGCAAATTCTATTGACAACTGGAGAGTAAGGGAAGATATGGAAAATCTAAGCAATCATAGATACTATACAACCTACACGATAGGCCAGGATCAAAATACGGACGTCTCGAGGACATACAGGACTAGCATAATACAGATGGAATGGAAAACATGCGAAGAAGACCTACTAAGATATAAAGAAGAGATTGCCGAAAGAATAAGCGGCATCGGAGTCCATCATATACACTTGTACAAAACAATAGTCGAAACCTGCGACAGAGTATTCAAAAAGAAACAACAAACAATAGACGAAAACCTGTGTATTGGTGGAATGAAAATCTGAACGCACTGAGAAAGGTACGGGTTAGAGAGAGAAGAGAAGCTTCCAGAAAAATTAGCAGGAGACAGGACACTGAACAAAAAAGAGCAATTTATCAGAAATACAGACAATTAAAGCAGATTCTAAATAAAAACACCCTGAATGCAAATGGAAAGAGCTTATACAAGAAATCGATAACGACACCTGGGGCTTAGGCTATAAAATAGTAACAAAAAAGCTAAACATTGTAAACCCGATTAAACTAGACGAAGAAGACACGGCGTACCAAATTGGAAAGCTGTCCCCGAAACATGAAAGAATAATATGACATGCACCGACAGTCCATATCTATGAAATCCTTGAATTTAAAGAAGACCTAATCGAAGCTGTTAACAAACAAAAACTCGAGAAAGCACCGGAGCCCGATGGGATCACAAGTGAAATATTGAAAGCCACAGCCAATCCGATTTCCGAGTATTGTACAAGGGTCATTAACCAGTTGATAAAAAAGAGAAAATTCCCAGAAGAATAGAAAGAAGCAAGACTGGCAGATAAACCACCAAAACCAGGAGACAGGAAAAAACTTCAGACCATTGTGCCTGATAAACACGCTGAGGAAGCTTTTAGAGTCACTGCTATTAGCAAGGCTAAACCAAGTATTTGAAGATGGAGAACAACTGGCTACCAACCAATATGATTTCAGGAAGGAGAGGTCGACGATGAAAGCTCTACTCAACATAGTCAACGAAGGTAGAACAGCAGACGCTGGATCCGTTAAAACTAAAAACTTTGTACTGATGGTAACATTTGACGTAGAGAATACCTTCAATTCTGTAATTTGGAAGACTGCAATTCAACAACTAATAAAAAGGGAGACACCTAACTACCTAATAAGAATGATACAGGCGTATTTCAGTGTAAGGACCCGGATTGACAATAAAGGAAGAGGACATGAAGTAACAAGTGGAGTGCCGTAACGTTCAGTCCTAGGACCCACCTTATGGAACTGTTATTACGATCCAGTACTAAACTTAAAAGTGTCGGAAAGAGTGAAACTAAACGCTTTCGGGCCCCGGTGCTTTCTTGGGTTTTTGTTTGTTAACCGCTTCGATTAGGTCTTCTTTAAATTCAGGAATTTCAGCGATATGGACTGTCGGTCGGTACATGCCATATTATTCTTTCATGCTTCGGGAACAGCTGTCCAATTTGGTCTTCTTCGTCTAGGTTAATCGGGTTTACCATTTTTAGCTTCTTTGTTACTTTTTATAGCCTAAGCTCCACGTGTCTTTATAGATTGCTTCAAGAGAGTAGCTAACTGCGGCTGAAGGCGGTCTAGATATTCTGGAATTTTTGGCCAGCTTGCAGGTAGAAGCGAAAAACGGGAGGCCCTGTTATTCTTTAGCAACTGTAGAATAACCCTTAAGGAGACCGCATGGTAGACGGCCTAAATATTGAAATTAGTATTCGAAATTGAACTAGAAGAGGCATTCTTACCAAAGCTGTTCACGGCCGTTTGTGCAGAGAATAACGCCGCGGGCGGTTTTCGTTTATGGAAGCCGCAGGAGATCCGATCTAAATATCAAAATTAGCAGGGCTGTGGAGTCGGTAAAAATAATCCGACTCTTGATATAATAGTTTGAATCCGACTTCGACTCCAACAGTACTAGAATATTGATAACCCTCACCTCCTCATACATTTTCATATACCTGAGAAACTTTTCGCAAGCTTTGCTGAATGTGATTGATTATAATATTTGCTATTTAGAATCATAAATTAACAATAACAAGGTAATGGAAAGTTAAGATGCGAGTGTTTAAAATTAAGAACAAAAATAAAACACTTTTAAGTAGAGGTAAAATCTAAAATCATAGTTTATTGAAAGTGAAACCCAAATGAAAAATAAAGTAAACTATAAAAGTAAGCAATGATTGTAATACGTGTTTTCCTTGTTTTATTTTCAATTAAATAAAAAAGTTACAGGTAAAATATAGAAAATCCGGTTTTTCGCTATATAAGGAAAAGGTTGGAATTTTTAAATAGTTTGGTAGGAATTTAAATTTATAAGCGGTGACAACACTTATTCTAGAACACACATTATTTAATTTTATAGTGGCCGTGCATTATCATAAACTATCATAAATAAAGAAAAATAAAAAATAGAAGAATGTTTAATTTCAATTAAAAATCAGATTTAAATAATCAAAAATCGATTTTTGCACTTTTTCAAAAAAAATCATGATTTTTATCAACCCTGAGTCTGAGTCTTCAAATAGTCAGTAATAAAGTCGTTCAAATAGTTTTCAGTTTCCAGAGTTTTTACAAAAAAAAATTATAAAGTGGGAGTCGGAACCGGGTAATTTATATCGATTCCGACTCCAACTCCGACTCCACCCAAAAAGTTTCGACTCCTCGACTCCGACTCCTGACTGCGACTCTACAGCCCTGGAAATTAGTATGCAAAGATTAACTAGATGAGCATGCTTACCAAGCTGTTTGCGGCCGTTCGCGAAGAAACACCGCGTTGGCGGTTTTGGTTTGTTTAAAACAAGAGCGGTTTCAGGCTACTCCATGAATTTAGATCCGCAAAGCGGGCTTCGTGAAAAATCAAAAATCGAGCGATTCGACTGTTTTCAAACGGGCCTACTTATGAATGAAAGCACAACGAACGTGCCTCGACAGGAAAAGCTAGCAGTGTCTTATCTCTAATATCAGGCGATAAACCTGAGTTCCTTTGCTATATTATTTAAATATAAGGTGGTCCGAAAGTAAATGCCAATTGCTAGAAAGCGATATTGAAACGAAATTAAACGGGGCGTTACACTCCATTATTGAAATATACAGTTTTTATTGATCCATTTATATAATATAAAATAAATAAATTTATGCTCCCCCCCACCCTTATGTAATACCAATGTCCTCCAGATAGTAACAGATATACACCGTTGATACTAGTCTACCTTCCTTGCAATGCTAGAAAAAAATTACCATATCTACGTCTTTGTTTATTTCACAATTGTGTCCACGCTCTCCTCTGCTACAAATTTGACATACATCAAGACACTCGACTACCTTCTATACTGCTGATACGAAGCTAGGCCCCGTAATATTCGTGGAAGTGCAGATATACCGGGTGAGCATTTTCAATCCGGAACATATAATATAATTAATTATATAAATATGACTATCTTTTACTTTAACTTTGTCTATTGTTCTAAGTTGTCAAACTTCAGTTGCAAAATGAATTTCAATTTCACCGTTGAAGAAAGAGTTCATAGTAAAAACGTTTTACACTGGAATAAGCATAAGGAATGTGCGTGATTTATTTTCTGTTAGGTGTCCGAACAACCCTATCCCATCCACATCAACGATACATCGTTTTACAACAAAATTTGAAAATAGAAGAAGTGTAGCACCCGAAAGTAGATTGTACCTAAATATATTTAATATTATTTACATCTTATTTACTAACTTGCAAAAATTATAGTAAGTAGTACGCGAACTAGAAATACTGCAGTAGAAGAAAATGTTATAAAGATGATTAATGCAAACCGACGAGCCAATGTTAGGGCCATTGCAAGAGAATGCAATGTATTTAAACCAAAACTTTTCAAATCACTGGATTGGTCGTGGTGGAATATTTAACTGGCCCGCCAGATCTCCTCATGTAGCGCCCTGTGATTTTTTTCTCTGGGGCCATCTGAAAAGCAAAATTTATCAAACACGGCACCCAAATAATGATTCTTTGGGGAATGCAATTTTTGAAGAATGTGCGCGTATTAACGCTGCAACACTAACGAATGTGATTAATGGATTTCATAATAGGCTAGGGTACTGTATGGCGCAAAATGGAGGGTTATTTAATTTTTACTATAGTTTTTAGGGGAAGTTCAATTTGTTTTTAATCTTTAGTTTGTAATTAAAATGCATTTAAATTTAATAATTTGCCCCTTTTTTGTGAATTGTTATATTCCAGATTGAAAATGCTCACGCGGTATATACAGTGCCTTTATAAATGATCGAACGTTTATTAATGGTCATTATTTTGGTGCCATTTATTTATGTTGGTGGCACTATTAGTTTATGTCAAATTCGAGGTTAGCAGGTTAGGTTTTGCGTCAGTCTGTGTCAAAACTGACGTGTTGGAAAGATTATAATGTTTTAAACATTGGTTACTTAAATAAGAACAAATTAACGAAAAGACATGAGCACGTAATGTGAGGGTTCTTTTCCTAAGAGTTTAAACCGAGTTTAATTGCCTTTTAATACTCATAGCGAATAAAAAGTAAAATCTTGCTAAACAAGAATGGTATTTGATTGAAGAGTTAAATGAGTAAATTATGGAGAAACGTCAAGTTAATACGTCAAATTTTACATTTGTCAAAATGCCAATCAATGACGTAGCGGCAAACAAAGCATCATGTTTTTCTTCAGTGTAAGAATTCTGTTATAACTTGCGATTGGTGCATGTGACCCATTCTTAAAATATGATTGGTCTACAATTTATAAGATTAATTATCTTTGAAAATGTTTTTTAGATAATTATTTTTCAATAAAACTTAATTTTTCAATTTGGATGTAGTCGGTTGTCCGAGCCCCCAGTATAATTATTAAATGAGGTTCTCGAACATAGCCTTGAACAGCCAACACAACGCATGCGTGACGGCGGCGCTGGCTATACATTTTATTGTGTTTGTGCCATATTGCGCAATAGATTGTGGCACGCGTTTCATATCTTTGTTTAATTTTGCAACAGCAAGTAAGACAATAACAGCTAATTAAGCCTGTATGACACGACGCTAAATTTTATGCAAAATTTACTTGTAAATTTTCATACAAATATTAAGCACCATTGCATACAGAAAATTGGCTGCTAAATTTTGCGCTGAATTTTCATGTAAATTATATAGAACTTATTCTCCTTAGCATAGAATTTCGGCTTAGACCGCGTATTATTTGTATATGAACACCCAGCATTTTCTGGCTTAATGTGCCTTGCACCTTGTGAAGTCGAGCAAAAACCCGCGCGATGGCCATGCTCTTTGGTGGCTCGTGTTGTTTGAGTATCTTGAGAACGAGGATACTTAGGCAGATTTGGCCGTTTTGCTGTTTGTGCATCCATATTCACTAACGTTTCGCAAGACCTTGCAGCTTGCATCATCAGAGTGAAAGTCGCACTAAGAACCGAAGGTCGGTGTGGAGCTATTTATAGTCCTCTGTGCCAGGCGCGCGGAGTGGCGTAACGCTGGCGCTGGTTGGTCGTCCGAGTGCAACGTAATCCGTGGGGCGTGGCCGTATGACGCAGAGTGGTTGTAACGCTTTAGATCGTGTATCACAGGGGTCCACGTTTTACTAAGCTTAAAGCCATCTTCCCTGTTGATATTATTTGGATGTTTTTCTATTTCTATGGCTTCACGTATCACTCGCGGGAAGTAATGAGGTATTCTGGCAAGTACTCTGGCATGCTCAAACTCTAAAGTGTGCCCATTTGTAAACGTATGCTCAGCTACGGCTGATTTTGTGATGCGTTTGTGTTTGCAATCGCCTTTATGTTCTTGGAGTCTTAGATCAACGGAACGACCAGTCTGTCCAATGTAACTCGAGCCGCAAGAACAAGGAATGCGATATACGCCAGCGGTTTTTAAACTTGGAATCTTGTCTTTTACCGATCTGAAGCCGTTACCCAAAGTTTCCTTGCTCGTGAACACAGTTTTGACGTTGCATCGCTGCAGGACACGTCCTATCTTATCAGTTGAGCCTTTAACGTAAGGTAGAAATGCTAAGCCTTCCAGAGGTGGAGATTCTTCTTTAGCCTTTCTTGTCATAGTCTTGTCTAGTGCTTTTCGTATGGCGGTAGTTGTGTATCCGTTCCTTTGTAAAGAGTCAAACAGATGTAGCTTTTCTCTCTCTAGATTTTCCTCGTCTGAGATACGAACGGCTCTTGTCGCCAGAGTCTGGAGAACTGTTGCTTTTTGCATTGGATGATGGTGTGAGTCAGCATTTAGATATCTGTCCGTGTGTGTTTTCTTTCTATAGACTGCATGTCCTAAACTGCCATCTGATTTACGTTTGACCAGGACGTCTAGAAACGGAATACTGCAATTTTCCTCTACTTCCATTGTGAATTGTATGTTGGGATGTACAGAATTCAGGTGTTTTAGAAACAGATTCAATGTCTGGCGTCCATGTGACCAGATGACAAAGGTATCATCTACATATCTCAACCAGCAAGTCGGTTTTAGCTGCGCTTGTTGGAGAGCCTTGGTTTCAAAAGCTTCCATGTAGATATTAGCGATAACAGGTGATAGCGGTGAACCCATGGCCGCTCCTTCGACTTGTTCGTATATTTTATTGTTCCAACTGAAGTAAGTGTTTTTCAGGCAAATTTCAACAAGTTCAACTTGGTCTGTAGGCAAGAGATCTTTGAGCATTACTAGCACCTCATCAACCGGCACTTTCGTGAAGAGTGATACTACGTCGAAACTGACTAAGAGATCATCTTTGTTTACCTTTATGTTCTTTAGTTTCTGGACAAACTCTGCTGAATCCTTGACAAAGGAGTCTGTTTTACCAGTTAGAGGCTGTAGTATACTGGTTAAATGTCTTGATAAAGCATGTGTAGGAGAATTGATCGCGCTGACAATTGGTCTCAACGGCACGCCCTCCTTATGTATCTTAGGTAGGCCATACATGCGAGGAGTTATTGCATTTCTAGGAATCAATCGGTGCTTTAAAGTGGGATCGATACTATCGGAGCATTTTATGGCAGAGGTTATCTTTGTTTTGAGAGAGGTAGTGGGATTGCGGTGTAGACTTTTGTAAGTTGTATCAGATAGTAAGACTTCCATCTTCGCATTATAATCTTCAGTGTTCATTACCACAGTAGCATTTCCTTTGTCAGCTTTGAGAACGACAATGTCTTTGTTCTTCTTTAATGCTGTAGCTGCCTCTCTCTCTGCTTTACTGATGTTGGAGCGGGGCGGTTTCGCTCTTCTTAAAATACAAGACACATCCTGTCGGATGATTTCTGCATCTTTTCTGGGAAGTTTTTGGATTGCTGCTTCCACTCCACATATTATCTCCTCCACAGGTATTTGCTTAGGGGCTACGGCGAAGTTAAAACCTTTCTTTAGTAAGGATGTGGTCTGTTTATCCAGTTGTATGTTGCTAAGGTTTACGATTACTTTGTCCGTAGCCAATTGTTTCGAAGACTGCTTAGGCGCTAGCTTGTCATATTTGGCAGATTGCTTAGCTGTTGCTTGTTCCAGTGTATTGTGTGCTTGTCTTGTAGTGATAGCGTCGATTTTCTCCCACAATGTTGGCTCCAGCGTGTTCGCCAGTTTTATGTGTAGGGTATACAGCCTTGACCCTGTGCTATCTAATTCCTGTCTAACTCTTTGTATTTCGGATCTTAATAAGCCCAGACTGGCATTGTTGAGAATTCGGTTGTTATGATGATTTCTTAGATGGTGTTTAATGTGGACACAGTTAGGTAAAACCTCGCTGTCACGGCAACGTTTTAGAAAGGCTAGGTCCGCTAATAATTTCGCCTTCTTCTGCCTTAGTTGATCTAATGTTCTGGTTTGGTTGTGAACTTCCTCGCCGTAGAGGCGTGTTATGTATTGTTTGAGGCTTTCGCGGTTACTTGAATTATTCTCCTTAGCATAGAATTTCGGCTTAGACCGCGTATTATTTGTATATGAACACCCAGCATTTTCTGGCTTAATGTGCCTTGCACCTTGTGAAGTCGAGCAAAAACCCGCGCGATGGCCATGCTCTTTGGTGGCTCGTGTTGTTTGAGTATCTTGAGAACGAGGATACTTAGGCAGATTTGGCCGTTTTGCTGTTTGTGCATCCATATTCACTAACGTTTCGCAAGACCTTGCAGCTTGCATCATCAGAGTGAAAGTCGCACTAAGAACCGAAGGTCGGTGTGGAGCTATTTATAGTCCTCTGTGCCAGGCGCGCGGAGTGGCGTAACGCTGGCGCTGGTTGGTCGTCCGAGTGCAACGTAATCCGTGGGGCGTGGCCGTATGACGCAGAGTGGTTGTAACGCTTTAGATCGTGTATCACAGGGGTCCACGTTTTACTAAGCTTAAAGCCATCTTCCCTGTTGATATTATTTGGATGTTTTTCTATTTCTATGGCTTCACGTATCACTCGCGGGAAGTAATGAGGTATTCTGGCAAGTACTCTGGCATGCTCAAACTCTAAAGTGTGCCCATTTGTAAACGTATGCTCAGCTACGGCTGATTTTGTGATGCGTTTGTGTTTGCAATCGCCTTTATGTTCTTGGAGTCTTAGATCAACGGAACGACCAGTCTGTCCAATGTAACTCGAGCCGCAAGAACAAGGAATGCGATATACGCCAGCGGTTTTTAAACTTGGAATCTTGTCTTTTACCGATTTACAAGATTCCAAGTTTAAAAACCGCTGGCGTATATCGCATTCCTTGTTCTTGCGGCTCGAGTTACATTGGACAGACTGGTCGTTCCGTTGATCTAAGACTCCAAGAACATAAAGGCGATTGCAAACACAAACGCATCACAAAATCAGCCGTAGCTGAGCATACGTTTACAAATGGGCACACTTTAGAGTTTGAGCATGCCAGAGTACTTGCCAGAATACCTCATTACTTCCCGCGAGTGATACGTGAAGCCGTAGAAATAGAAAAACATCCAAATAATATCAACAGGGAAGATGGCTTTAAGCTTAGTAAAACGTGGACCCCTGTGATACACGATCTAAAGCGTTACAACCACTCTGCGTCATACGGCCACGCCCCACGGATTACGTTGCACTCGGACGACCAACCAGCGCCAGCGTTACGCCACTCCGCGCGCCTGGCACAGAGGACTATAAATAGCTCCACACCGACCTTCGGTTCTTAGTGCGACTTTCACTCTGATGATGCAAGCTGCAAGGTCTTGCGAAACGTTAGTGAATATGGATGCACAAACAGCAAAACGGCCAAATCTGCCTAAGTATCCTCGTTCTCAAGATACTCAAACAACACGAGCCACCAAAGAGCATGGCCATCGCGCGGGTTTTTGCTCGACTTCACAAGGTGCAAGGCACATTAAGCCAGAAAATGCTGGGTGTTCATATACAAATAATACGCGGTCTAAGCCGAAATTCTATGCTAAGGAGAATAATTCAAGTAACCGCGAAAGCCTCAAACAATACATAACACGCCTCTACGGCGAGGAAGTTCACAACCAAACCAGAACATTAGATCAACTAAGGCAGAAGAAGGCGAAATTATTAGCGGACCTAGCCTTTCTAAAACGTTGCCGTGACAGCGAGGTTTTACCTAACTGTGTCCACATTAAACACCATCTAAGAAATCATCATAACAACCGAATTCTCAACAATGCCAGTCTGGGCTTATTAAGATCCGAAATACAAAGAGTTAGACAGGAATTAGATAGCACAGGGTCAAGGCTGTATACCCTACACATAAAACTGGCGAACACGCTGGAGCCAACATTGTGGGAGAAAATCGACGCTATCACTACAAGACAAGCACACAATACACTGGAACAAGCAACAGCTAAGCAATCTGCCAAATATGACAAGCTAGCGCCTAAGCAGTCTTCGAAACAATTGGCTACGGACAAAGTAATCATAAACCTTAGCAACATACAACTGGATAAACAGACCACATCCTTACTAAAGAAAGGTTTTAACTTCGCCGTAGCCCCTAAGCAAATACCTGTGGAGGAGATAATATGTGGAGTGGAAGCAGCAATCCAAAAACTTCCCAGAAAAGATGCAGAAATCATCCGACAGGATGTGTCTTGTATTTTAAGAAGAGCGAAACCGCCCCGCTCCAACATCAGTAAAGCAGAGAGAGAGGCAGCTACAGCATTAAAGAAGAACAAAGACATTGTCGTTCTCAAAGCTGACAAAGGAAATGCTACTGTGGTAATGAACACTGAAGATTATAATGCGAAGATGGAAGTCTTACTATCTGATACAACTTACAAAAGTCTACACCGCAATCCCACTACCTCTCTCAAAACAAAGATAACCTCTGCCATAAAATGCTCCGATAGTATCGATCCCACTTTAAAGCACCGATTGATTCCTAGAAATGCAATAACTCCTCGCATGTATGGCCTACCTAAGATACATAAGGAGGGCGTGCCGTTGAGACCAATTGTCAGCGCGATCAATTCTCCTACACATGCTTTATCAAGACATTTAACCAGTATACTACAGCCTCTAACTGGTAAAACAGACTCCTTTGTCAAGGATTCAGCAGAGTTTGTCCAGAAACTAAAGAACATAAAGGTAAACAAAGATGATCTCTTAGTCAGTTTCGACGTAGTATCACTCTTCACGAAAGTGCCGGTTGATGAGGTGCTAGTAATGCTCAAAGATCTCTTGCCTACAGACCAAGTTGAACTTGTTGAAATTTGCCTGAAAAACACTTACTTCAGTTGGAACAATAAAATATACGAACAAGTCGAAGGAGCGGCCATGGGTTCACCGCTATCACCTGTTATCGCTAATATCTACATGGAAGCTTTTGAAACCAAGGCTCTCCAACAAGCGCAGCTAAAACCGACTTGCTGGTTGAGATATGTAGATGATACCTTTGTCATCTGGTCACATGGACGCCAGACATTGAATCTGTTTCTAAAACACCTGAATTCTGTACATCCCAACATACAATTCACAATGGAAGTAGAGGAAAATTGCAGTATTCCGTTTCTAGACGTCCTGGTCAAACGTAAATCAGATGGCAGTTTAGGACATGCAGTCTATAGAAAGAAAACACACACGGACAGATATCTAAATGCTGACTCACACCATCATCCAATGCAAAAAGCAACAGTTCTCCAGACTCTGGCGACAAGAGCCGTTCGTATCTCAGACGAGGAAAATCTAGAGAGAGAAAAGCTACATCTGTTTGACTCTTTACAAAGGAACGGATACACAACTACCGCCATACGAAAAGCACTAGACAAGACTATGACAAGAAAGGCTAAAGAAGAATCTCCACCTCTGGAAGGCTTAGCATTTCTACCTTACGTTAAAGGCTCAACTGATAAGATAGGACGTGTCCTGCAGCGATGCAACGTCAAAACTGTGTTCACGAGCAAGGAAACTTTGGGTAACGGCTTCAGATCGGTAAAAGACAAGATTCCAAGTTTAAAAACCGCTGGCGTATATCGCATTCCTTGTTCTTGCGGCTCGAGTTACATTGGACAGACTGGTCGTTCCGTTGATCTAAGACTCCAAGAACATAAAGGCGATTGCAAACACAAACGCATCACAAAATCAGCCGTAGCTGAGCATACGTTTACAAATGGGCACACTTTAGAGTTTGAGCATGCCAGAGTACTTGCCAGAATACCTCATTACTTCCCGCGAGTGATACGTGAAGCCATAGAAATAGAAAAACATCCAAATAATATCAACAGGGAAGATGGCTTTAAGCTTAGTAAAACGTGGACCCCTGTGATACACGATCTAAAGCGTTACAACCACTCTGCGTCATACGGCCACGCCCCACGGATTACGTTGCACTCGGACGACCAACCAGCGCCAGCGTTACGCCACTCCGCGCGCCTGGCACAGAGGACTATAAATAGCTCCACACCGACCTTCGGTTCTTAGTGCGACTTTCACTCTGATGATGCAAGCTGCAAGGTCTTGCGAAACGTTAGTGAATATGGATGCACAAACAGCAAAACGGCCAAATCTGCCTAAGTATCCTCGTTCTCAAGATACTCAAACAACACGAGCCACCAAAGAGCATGGCCATCGCGCGGGTTTTTGCTCGACTTCACAAGGTGCAAGGCACATTAAGCCAGAAAATGCTGGGTGTTCATATACAAATAATACGCGGTCTAAGCCGAAATTCTATGCTAAGGAGAATAATTCAAGTAACCGCGAAAGCCTCAAACAATACATATATAGAACTTGTTCTAAATTTCCTGGTAAATATGCGTGTAAAAATGCGCAGAAGTATCGTAATCAGACTAAACTGCAGCGCATGATGCGAAATGTAAACATAAACATAACCTGCATCTTATTAGCATTGTTTAACCACGTGTTTAATGTTGCCGCTTTTATCTAAGTTACATTTAAGAGTCTCTAAGATAAATGCCTTAACCAAACCTCCGAAAATAGCTAACAAACGACAAATAACATGAAAACAAACGCATACTTCAACCAATACCCTCTAGAGGGTACTGTTTCCACTTAAAATATTTACTACTACGCATGTGCGCATGCCAAATTTAACATCAAATTTAGCACACGTTGCAAACAGAAAATTGTGTTTTTGAAAAAAAATTATCAGTGAATTTATTTGAAAATTTACACGTAAATTTTGCACAAAATTTAGCGTCGTGTCATACAGGCTTTATAAGAAATAGTTTTAGAACATAAATAGAAGGCTACGAAAAAAACTTACATCGTTTCAGGAGCGGAGAAAATAACCAATTTTCTAAAGGACGTGGATATAGTCCCGTACGTGGGACCCGAAAATAAAAATTGTAGTCCCGTACGGGCGGAGTTTTATCACGCGTTTGCGCAGTACATGTCCTATGGTCTGGGACTGCTAATTATTCGTTAGACTCCCGACCTACTTTCATACACTTTTGCACTCTAATTTCTAAAATGGTATTAGGTAGAGATGGAGGTAAATAAACATTTAATAAAAACCGATTATGAAACCGATAATAATTTTATAGGAAACTACTAGATAGAATGAGCAACAAAATATATGTATCGCATTTCATTTGGAAATGTACTACTTCATTCAAAATCGTTAAGAAATGTGGTACTTTTCTCATTAGCAACACTTTTTTGCATAGCAACGGCGATTCGTTTTACGTTTGGCAATACTGAAGTATGTTGTTGGTGACACTGTAAGTCTATGTCAAATTCGAGGTTTGTAGTTTAGGTTGTGTGCCAGTTTTGACACAGATTGACGCAAAACCTAACCTGCTAACGTTGAATTTGACATAGACTTACAGTGTCACCAACTTCAGTACTGCCAAACGCATAACATCAACTGAAGCTGCTTATTGTGCTTTAGTACAGCCATAGGAATGAGTTATGCTAATCTTGGTTATGTTTTGATATTTAGTGTTACTTGTATGTAAAAATTTAATATTTTACATTTCTTATGGTATGCGATAAAATAGTATACTCAACACGTTAGAAAAGTGGTTTTACTGAACTCGTATGGCCGTTTAAGTACTCGCTAACGCCCTTACTCAAACACACCACACTTGTTCAGTAAAAAATCACTTTTCTCAACTTGTTGAGTAATATACTATTTTTCGAAAACTGATAAAAAATGGTGACATTTACATTACCTAAATTGGTTGTCAAAGTTACTGTTTTTTGTTCACTGAATGTAATAGTATATTACATTACAAGGCATGAAAGTGATACTTTGCGAATGAGGAGGCTTGTTGAAGAATACGAGGAAGCGAAGCGTCCGAGTACTTCTCCAAAGCCTCCGAGTCAAGCATAGACACTTTCATGCTGTGTAATGTATTACATTTTTTCTGAAATCTCTCTTTGTAACACATCTACACCGCTCCACGGTTCCAGCCGTCGTCAAGAGAGGGCACCAAGCGCAGAGCTCGCTAGTCATGTTTCAACGGCGCTCGCTTAAAACCTTACGCCAGCAAAACGTTTGACTTTTTTTACAGTGATAGCGTCTTAACAAACAACAACACCGCCAAAGCTATTTAATATTGTGTATGCTAGGCTTTACCGAACCTTATGCAAATAATGTTTTGAAGGAAGCTGAAGGATTTTGTTTTCTCTTCGACATCTTTAAAAATAGAGTCCTATCGCATCAAAGCGCATGGTGAAGGTAACCGGTCACCTAGGTAATGTAAAGTAAAAATGATTAGTCTTGCAAAAATCTGAAAAGTGACTAGTCTTGCAAAGTGACACTTTTAAGATCAAACTGAGTCTTGACATGGCCCGCTTTCTTGACGATTTCAGGAAAAAATCTTGTTCATAACACCTACTTGTTATTTGTCAATAACAGAACTGTCAACCTGACTGAAAAGTTCCCCATAACAGCCATTATTGTTATACACTTAACAGCCTAGGCCGTTAAGAAATAACAGAACAGCAACATTTTAACATTGGCAATACTGAAATGTTTAGTTGGTGACACTGTAAGTCTATGTCAAATTCGAGGTTAGCAGGTTAGGTTATGCGTCAATCTGTGTCAAAACTGACACAAAACCTAACCTAGTAACATTGAATTTGACATAGACTTACAGTGTCACCAACAATACATTTCAGTATTTCCAAACGTAATTTTGTTCCATAGGTGACTCTGATAACACGCCGTTACCTACTAATACTATTTAACTTTGTTTGTTTGTTTGGTTGTTTGTTAATGGACAAAGTCTAGGCATGCAGAGTACCAGGTACCTTAGACACCGACTGCTTGGGTCATATGGTCAAAGCCCTACTTAGAATTTTTCCGAGACTAAGGAGTTCCAACCCTAGCAAGGGATTTTTTACATGCTACACATCGTAGTAACATGGGACCCATGGTTTTACATCACTTCTGTTGTGCCAAAAGAATTTTCAACTGCCATTATATACACACTATACACAACACAGGACATCGGATATTTAGTAATTTGTATGTTCCGTCCATAAAAAGCATTTCAGGAAATAAAGAAAACGACTGTTTCATGCTTGGATCTTAAAAAATATGCTTTTGAATGTATTCTCTTCAACTGAACAGTCGTGCTTTTCTTTCATACGCAATATGATTTCTTGGAGGTTGTTTTGCTGGTGGCTTAAGAATATTTGACAAATCCCGCAGTAATATCGAATTTCTTGTTTTTTTTCACTAACTCTGCTTGCAATAGTTTTTCATTAACCTTTAATTTCATCATGGTCAAAACTGTTTTTTTATTTTCATCGGAGAGCTTTCTTTGTTGAGTAGCTGCTTAAATACTTCCCTAAATAATAAAATATAGAAAGAAACAACTTCTGCAATGTATATTTTCTACTCACATTGTTGGATTATCATGATTACGATCGTTGATCATACTTTTAATAATCAATGATTTCCCATCCCCCGTCAGAGAGATCTTTATTTTTGCCGGACAACCTTAATTAAAAGTGCTGTAATGAAAATGTTGATTTTTGTTATTTTATTCCCAATTAAGTATGTTTAATAAATTGTTCTCAAAATGTATAAATTTTTGCTGCGAAAAATCTTTAACGACACACGGTCGATACGCAAATAACGGACTTGGTTGATTATAAATCTCGGATTACAAAATTCAAACGCTTCCTTTATTTGCTAAATATCGGCCTAATGACGTTAATAACTATTTCGCGCCCCTGCGCATTTACTACACACTACTGTACCGTGTAGTGGTGTAGTCAAATATCTCTTTGTTGCCTACGCGTTTCACTCAGGGTGAATATGGGTAGCCAGCAGTATAAAAGAAGGTAGTGGGTATATGGTTTGATTGTCGCCAATGTGTAGCCACAAGCTTAAGATTTTTTAGGAAAACCTTCAATGTTTGTTGCGTAGGAAGCTGTCGTACTCAATAGTGGTGTCATCGGCAGTCAACGTGTTAAGGAGACTAGTAAGAAATAAATTTTAAAAAATACTTATTTTCTACAGAATACTTTTTTCACTTTCTACCAACAACTTCTGTTCTGGAGCTTTTAAATAGGAATTTAAAAATGTTGAAATCCATGTGTGTATATGAACCTTTAGTTAACGCGAGGTTTTTTTTTTTAAAACCCGAAGCCCACAGAATAATAGCCAAACCCGAAATCGTCGGGTAAAAATGAAGTGTTGGCAACCCTAATGATTGCATGTAAAATATACCTAATTACGGAACGTGCCCTTTGGTTGATTGTAACTATTGACCGTTAGATGGACTGAGAATGAACATAGTCACGAATTGTAGGACAGGTTCACAAAGAACACCTTCTAAAAGTTTACTAGCGTATGCTGAGCTAAATTTAGTACACATTTATCACGAAAAATTCACGTTATAAAATAGTTTCCTACAGAAATTGTTTGCAATTTCCTGCACATATTTGAATCCATCACAAAAAATACTTCCGGATCACCTTGATTCGTTGTGAACGTGTTTTCTTTGTGCTCATGCGCACTGTGACGGTGACCTGCTGGCTGCTGTCAAAAATCTAGCAATTGTGTCGATTTCCTATCGGAGGGATAGGTTGGATGTTGGCTGTTGGTGTAAGTCAGGGGCTTCAATCCCGCCAAAAGTGACGCTGCTTTATATTTCTTCGTCCAAATTTGTTAAACAGGTAATGTAGCGTAGAAAGCAGTAATTTATTACAGCGTGCATTTTCAAAATGCTAGCTAAAACCAACGCTTTTTTCCGTAGAATGTCGGGCATTGCTTCAGCCAGGCTTGCCGAGGAACGCAAAGCGTGGAGAAAAGAACATCCATTCGTAAGTGCTTTTAATAATTATCTAAACTAAAAATCTGGTATTTACATTTGAAGCAAACTAACCTCACTTCTCTAATAAATCAAATTGGCCTTGCTCCCAATGTAGAGCCTTCAACTATCACCTTAACACAGTTTTTTTATGTAGGGATTTGTAGCTAGACCATCAAAAAATCCAGATGGGACCCTTAATCTCATGAATTGGGAGTGCTCTATTCCCGGCAAAAAGGGGGTATGTGTATTTTTACGCTATTGGCACAAAAAACTTACGTTTTTACACTTTTAGACTCCATGGGAGGGAGGTAATTACAAACTGCGAATGATCTTCAAAGACGACTATCCTAGCAGTCCTCCCAAGTGCAAATTCGAACCCCCTCTCTTCCACCCTAACGTCTATCCTTCCGGTACGGTTTGTCTGTCTTTGCTAGACGAAGAAAAAGATTGGCGTCCAGCTATAACCATCAAACAGATACTCCTGGGAATTCAAGACTTGCTGAACGAGCCTAACGTAAAGGACCCTGCGCAAGCGGAAGCTTACACCATCTACTGGTACGTTTCGCTATTTGTTGTTCTTTGTGTACTAATGGAGTTCGTTGTTGCAGCCAAAACCGTTTGGAGTACGAGAAGCGCGTGCGAGCCCAGGCGCGAGCCATGAGCCAGCCTGATCTGGGTTAATGTCCCATAGTCGTGTACTAACTGTAACTCGCTATTTAGGTGAACAGACTTGAATTCTTTGGATACACGTTTCTTTTTTATAAGCTATTTTAAGATTACGAAGTAAATGTTACGGTTTGTGTATTTGTAAGAGATGTTTACTTACAACTATGTAGGTGAGAATATAGTGTATAAGTTTATTCGGTTTCTCTTGTAGTGTCTTTTAATAAAGATTTTCAAATTAAAGCGTTTATTTACAAGTATTATTTTGGCACAGCTAAGTACAAAAGTTACATTATTGCTCAGTGTCTTTACAAAAACTTAAACAACTAAAATACATGTATTCTGGGACTACAAGATTCGGGGCAGTAAATGTTATCTGTTCACAAAACTCCTTTAAAATGATCATGTTTTTATAGTACAAGAACATTTAGTAGTAACTGTAACAGGTTGGGCTACTTTTTATTTGAACACGTTACATGGCAAATAAGCGATAATGTTGGAACGTATCAAAACATTTCACACATTTAAATATTCGATCCAAACTTGTAAAAAGGAATTTGCATTACCGCCACAAAAATAAAAGTAACTATAGTTATTATCTTCCCGATGCAACAAAAATTCAGTTCGGAATGAGTTTTGTGAACAGATATGTGCTTTGTTATACAGTCTACAACTGGCATATTAGTAAATATTCTATTGTTTACCTATTAACAAACAACTTCGTAGTAAACTTAAAATCTATTTCACCATATCCATGATGTTACAGTCTCTGAGAATGGAAGATGGCATATTTGAGATTAAATTATAAATAAATAGTTACTAAAGTACAAGTGTCACTCACGAACCAGAACTTTATTAAGCTCTTCTCTTAATAAATGTTAAATACAATTACATCTTTTACATTTTTGGTATGATGGTTCTCACATTATTAACGGAAATTCATTAACAGCATTTGTACCCTCCTGTATTATTTTGTGTCGATGGGTTTATCGCTTACCTTATATGATAGTGTAAACATGTTAGACTTCATGGTATATGTATTTGTCTGTTCTCGGCTGTTATTGAAAATCTAACATGTCGTTTGAGTGGTGTCATGCCAAATTTACTAATTAATAAAAAGTAAACCTTTTTCTAAACTAGCAAAAATACTATGTATCTATGGGCAGACTACAATGTACTTTGAGATTCTAACTGCTACGGCCATGTTATGGTCAAAATACTCTAATTTTGACTAAATAAAGTACTAGTTCCAACCTTAGAGACTTTTAATTTATTTACTACGCTTACAGCTTACTATTTAAAAAGAAAGGTGGGAATTTTTCTGCAACACGATGTCACATTTTTTGTAATACCTATTTACCAGTATTATCGAAAAACTATTAAAAACGTATACTGATTGGCCCATAAAGGACGAATTAAATTTGATAGTTCAAATAACTACAATACGGGTCTGTTTAGAACAGATCGTAATTGTAGTAGCAAACAACCATGATAGTGATAAACTAATACTGTTAATGTTTGTTATTCGATAACGTAAATAAAAAAGCACCAGTATATTACAGAAACTTTATTAACCCTTTACAGCCGATGTGCCGTTGATTTGGGCTATGTTTCTCAGCTGATGTGCTGCGAACTGGTACGAGACCGTCTTTAACTATGTACAGTTACTTAACGACTACTTCTTACTTAAAACTACCTGGAGCCGCCCTGCCGCGCTCACCCCTCCCTTACTAGGGTGCATGCCTGGAAGCTCCAACAAATACAATAATTAAAAAATCAATAAATTTTATAAATATTAAAATAAGTCATAATTATAGTAATTTACGATACAAGTGTGTAAAGCTAGTCTTTAGTCAAGAGCGGGGCAGAGTTAAAACGCGAGTGAGCAACCCGTCGTAATTTAGAATGCTTAAAACTTTTAAAACATGTTGCTACTGACGACATAAATTAATGAAACATGTTATTAAACTGTCGTTTTACAAACTTAAATCTGCCAACTAGAAGTCAATTTTATGCGGTCGTAGATAAAAAAGTTAAAATTTCAAAGCACTGCGGCCTGTTTGAATTAAAAAATTAACTAACTAAATGGAGAACACACAGTTCACTAAAGTGTCCCACAAAAGGACTACTGCTTTGCATACCAGTTATTTCATTACCAGCTAATTATTTTTCGATTTAGAGTTTAGAAAGGAATTATTTAATAATAACAACCACAGAGATAAAACAAACAGATGTCAATGCAAAAATAAAGAATTTATTAATATCGAGAGATCCAAAAAAAACTGTTCCTCAGCGGGCTGTGGAAATTTAACGTATGAATAATATGTTGGTGACACTGTACGTCAATGTCAAATTCGAGGTTATCAGGTTAGGTTTTCCGTCAGTTATGACACAAAATGACGCAGATCCTAACCTGCTAACCTCGAATTTGACATTGACGTACAGTGTCACCAACATATTATTCATACGTTAAATTTCCACAGCCCGCTGAGGAACAGTTTTTTTTTGGATCTCTCGATATATGAAACTAAATAAATACATTTCATTTATGTTCTGATAGGTTAGTCGAGTCGAACGAATTGTTCATTCCAATAGTTTTTTCGTTGTCAAAATCGTTAAGACACTATCAGATAATCTGCCAAATAAAATGTTAGAAAAAACCGAGTTTAAACTACTGTTTGATCTTTCTTACACTTCAGTGACATTGTCTTCAGGTCTTTTAATTGGTGGCAGTTTGGATATGAACATTTGAACCTGTTCTTCGTTATAGAATTCTAAAACGCACTTCTGTACGTAATAACCTTCTCGAAACTGTAAATTAACTGTGGTTTTTATTATACCGTAGCTTTGGATTTGGTCACACGGAAGAATAATTATCGTCTCGCCCTCAGAACTTACAGCCATGTGAAATTTACCTTCAAGGTTCTCAATGATTATGTTCCCTGTATATTTTTTGGAAATATTTGCAGAAATTATCGTGGTTATACCATCTCCAATGTCGACCTCGGAACTCATTTTGTTTTTTTACTTTAACTTTTGAATTGAACGCACGTTTCATGCCAGGTAACGTTTCGACATGACTAAAAAGATATGATAAAAATTGTAATCTTTTAGTGCAGATACGAAATTAATACAGTAAAAAAACAATAACTTGCGGTAATTTTAACATCCTAACCTCACTATATTAAATTCAAAATGATAAAGTGTGCAACATAAATCCACCATTAATTAGACTGATTTAAAATTTAAATATTACTACCTACAATAACGATTCCTGTCGCTCACACAGAAATGTTACTGTTGAAGTTTTAAGTTCCCAAGCAGTGTTGCCAGATCGAATAAACATTATTATCGTACGACAGTAGTAAAAATTATCGTACATTTTATCCTGTTATAATATTTTGGATGGTATATAACAAAATATAACTACAAGAATGAAATAATTTTGAAATAAATCTGATAAGTGCTAATAATTAAACCGCTAATCGAAAATGCCTGCGGGATGCATTTTTTGTGAAAGATGCAAGTCGAAAGTGGGCATGTGGAAAGTCGGTGATGTATGTAATCAGCTTATTAAATTTCAGCACCTTGTGGTTAATACCGGTTCAGCCAAAATATCTGCACATAACTGTCGTATGGATGATACGCTTAATATTAGTACTCATCTACCAAATTTGTGAGAATTCTCAATAATAGCCCAATTATCGTACATTTTGCCATTATCGTACATGTGCTATCGTACATCGCACGACTGGTAAAATTGTGGTACAAAAACGATAATTATAGTACATCTGGCAACACTGTGCCAGGTGTACAATAATTATCGTTTTTATTCGATAATTTTAGCAAATATACGATGTACGATAATGAAATTTTGTACGATAATTTGGATAAAGGCAAAGAAAAAGTAAAAATATGTAGAAGGTACCTACAAAAAAAATAAATCATAAATTATTATATATACAGTCTGTTCTATAAAAAAGGCCCCGCCTTCTAGCTACTTTATTATTTATTTTAGACCCAATAAACCTTATATCAAATCAAATGGCACATAAAAACCTAAATTTTAACACTATCAAAAATTTTTTATCTTCAATTGTTTCAGAGTGGTGACGTCACATGTAATTTTTTTAAATGACACTGTATATATTTTTTTACATTTTCTGGTAGAGGTTTTTTTCTCTTTTCAACAATATAAATGTTTTATGCCCTTACATAAGAAAATTTTCGAGAAAAATTAAAAAACTTTTTTATCGGTGGGAGGCCACGATACAAAACTATAAACAAAAGTGTAACTCAGAAAAGCAAAACAATAAACACTTTAGATTATTCTGAAATTTGATAGTTAAAGCGTTTGTCTACTATTTGTTTTGTTTTTCTGAGTTACACTTTTGTTTATAGTTTTGTATCATGGCCTCCCACTGTGAAAAAGTTTTTGTAATTTTTCACGAACATTTTTTTATGCAAGTGCATGAAATATTTATATTGTTGAAAAGAGAAAAAAAACCTCTACCAGAAAATGTAAAAAAATATATAGTGTCATTTAAAAAAATTGCATGTGACGTCACCACTCTGAAACAATTGAAGATAAAAATTTGTTGATTGTGTTAAAATTTAGGTTTTTATGTGTCATTTGATTTGATATAAGGTTTATTGGGTCTAAAATAAATAATAAAGTTGCTAGAAGGCGGGGTCTTTTTTGTAGAACAGACTGTATATATAGTTTTACATTTACGGAATGCTTCAACTTCATATTTCAATTGACTACGTTTTAGTTACCGCTGGTCACGTTCTGTATTAGTTCGATTATTATGGAGAAACATTATTTGGCAACAGAAACAATAAACGGACTGATGTTATCTTCTCAGCATATCCGTTTAGAAAAAAAAAACTGTTATAGTTTTAAACCTAGTGACAAAATGTTAAGAAGCAAGACAACTGCCAACCTTGATCCGGTGAAAGAAATCCAACAGGAAACCGAAATTGCAGATATTATCTTTGAGGACATAATATAAGTATTTAGTACTTATTTAGTAAATGTATTTGTTGTTTTTTGTTTATATAAATATATTTCTTTCGTGTGTTAAAGGTGAGTCGACCAGTACATTTTCGAAGTATTGTCAAAATAATTATTAATTTTGTTTTAGATAAATACGTAAATATACCAGGCATGAAAATCATGATAAAAATAACAAAAAAAACGAATAATAAAGAGAAAAAGGCCTTAATTTTATAATACGATAAGTTTTTCTAAAAACGATATTTTGTACGATAACTGTTGACGGCTGATACGCTCTCTTTTTGTGACCTGGCAACCCTCTGCCCAAGTTAGCGGCAGCCGGTGCGCAAGTGCAGTACCAGTATCAGTTTAATATTGCTTTTAAAATAAAAACAACGTGATTTATAACTACATTTGCAAACAAACAAAAAAAGACCAACATATGCATTATTTGCACTGCTCTAATTATTTTAAAGAACAACAAACAGATTTGATGTTTCTGTCTCTAAAATAAGAACATCTAAGTTTACTAATGGCTTTAAAACGTCAACGATTAGTGTAGTTTACTATTTTAAAATAAGACTGAAACATTTTGGGGCATTCCAAAGTTAGAAAGGAAGGGGAAATTTTTGTCCTCACATTTTTGTCTTTTGTTATATACAGGGTGATTCATAACTGGTTGAACAAAATGAACAGGCGTTTTCAGCATCATGTCCTGGTTAAAAAATACGAAATAAAATTTTTGCCGATCGACTTTTGTTTCCGAGTTATTAGACCTCAAAGTTTCCGGTTACGATTTTAATTTTTAACTTTAATAATACCAGGCCATGATTTATGTGACTTAAAAAGTTTATTAAATGTCAACTTCAACTTTATGTCACAAAATCATGGCCTGGTATTATTAAAGTTAAAAATTAAAATCGTAACCAGAAACTTTGAGTTGTAATAACTCGGAAACAAAACCTAATCAGCAAAAATGTTATTTCGTAGTTTTCAACTAGAACATATGCTGAAAACGCCTGTTCATTTTGTTCAACCAGTTATGAGTCACCCTGTATATAGGGTGAGGCAACACTAGCGATATTTCTATATTTTTTGGATACCATTAGCAATACCAAAAAAGTTTACTACAAGAGTGTATAGCGAGACCCACTGCTCTACAGTTCTGCACATTCAATTGCTTTTCATTATTGCACACTGTTATGTCGGCGCAGCCATCTTGAATTTTTTAAATGACACGGACACATTTTGTCATCAATTCTGATTTCTTGTTCAATTCTCTTTACAAATTTACAAACAAATCAAGCAAGGTAAATGCAGGAATTTTTCGCTACAGAAATGAACCAAGTAGGCGTTGACTACCTGGAAATAAGAAAAAACAATTACATTTCTTCGACTGTTCTAACTTTCACAAAACTGTCACGGTAGTAAATTGTAAATTTAAAAAAATTAATATCCAGTAATTACAAATAAAATGTTTCAATCGAAGCAATGATTTTTTTATTAATCCGTAAAAAATGAAGGAAGGAATAAGAAACGATGAAAAAGTATCAGTTTCAATAATAAAAAACTAAGACGGCTGCACCGACAAACCAGTGTGATGTGGAAAAAACAATTGAATGCAGAAAATTGTAAAGCAGCGGGTCCCATCAAAGTTTTGTGATGCATTTTTTGTTTTTATAGCTAATGGTATAAAAACCCTGCATATTAGCGAAATATTCAAATAGCTCTGTTTTACTGAACGTCTAATAAAGTAACCAATCCCCAAGACCAGCTGATTGGTGTAGTGATTGCAGACATTTTATAAAACTATTATACAGAGCACAAAATTAGTATCTACAATTATCACAGCAGCTGCAGAGCATCCTAAAACTTATTATTTCATTTGTTTGGTGTTAGTTCTTATTGCAAACGTTTGAAATTTTCTATTTTTGTATCTACTACATGGCTACATCTACAGCCACTTCGTGTAAATCGACGGTTACGTTTGAGCATTATCAGTTTACAAGTTCTTGAATGAATGTTTAACAAGTTAAACTGATGGGATTATGGTAAGACTCACAATCGTGGAGGAAGACCTTTCGCCCTCCACGCTCACAACAGATTAAAAACTGTCATTTGACGGCGGACATTTAAAATGTCACTGGAAAATATGACAGCCAACCTCGAGTACCTACCGCGTAGTAATAAGAAAAGTAGTATTATTGGCGTGAATTCAAATATACGGGTCATGCCCACTTTTAAATTTAATGTAACATGTGAGCAAACGAAAATGAAATTAAGCTTGGCTTTGAAATATTTGTTGGGTAGATAATATGTTGGTGGCACTGTACGTCTATGTCAAATTCGAGGTTAGCAGGTTAGGTTTTTTGCGTCAGTCTGTGTTAAAACTGACGGAAAACCTTTTTTTAGAGTAAAAATAAATAAATTTAAATAATAAGTCAAAGCACCAACGTACTAAAAGTGAAAGGGGCGTGACAGACTAAAGCTACTTCATTTTTCTAAGGTTACAGCATGCGAGCTGAAGAATGAAACTGTAATTAAAAAGTGCTTCTAACTAGCAACGCAGTTACGAAGGTGAACTATAACTTCAAACTTTGAATTTTGTGTAGGTAGGTATATTAGTATTCCTATTTAAATAAATATTGTTATTATTATTTTGAATATGACATTACTTCAGAAGCCAGATTTATGCTAGACCAACAAATCTCATGGGCTCCAGCACAGAAGTCAAAATTCGTATCGCGATGCTATAGACCAGTGTTTCCTAACCTTCTTGTACAGGCGACAGCTATTTCATTAGCTATAACTTGGCGACCCCTATGACTAAGTGTAGTTTAAGAATGGAAATTTTCTGGTTAAAATGTTTCAATTTCTCTGCATTCTCAAGTTGTGCACTGATTTTTATCTTTTCACACGTGAAGATGTTAGTTGCGTTTAGTTTTTCTCTGATCCATGTTTAATATTTTTCTAGTTTTTATGCAACATATTTTATGTATTTAAACAGTGCGTTTTTGTTGTATAGTTATTTGTTCTATACCTAGGCCGCGAAATGACTGTCAAATGATTTCGAGGAAGCCAAACATTTCGCGGACGCGGTATACATATTTCTTTTGTGCAAACGAAATGCATATTATAATCAAAAAGACAAAAACGGTTGCAAAATTTGTCAACTTTCCGGCACGGCTGCACAAAAAAAAATTATTATTATTATATTCCCAACGGTTTTAGCGACCCCTTGACAGATCCCTGGCGACCCTAGTTTGAAAAACCCTGCTATAGACCATTCTAAGAGCTTTTCTACGTACAGGGTGATCAAAAATGGTTGTGATTGTTTTCTTAGGTTGGCACTGTTCATGTTGGTTACCCTGCTGTCAAATTCGAGGTTAGCAGGTTAGGTTTTGTGTCAGTTTGTGTCAAAACTGACGAAAAACCTAACCTGCTAATCTCGAATTTGCCAACCTAAGAAAAAAATCACAACCATTTATGGTCACCCGGTACATCAGCTGTTTCAACCTAACCTCACTATTTTGTTGTGTTTTTGGTCGTTTGCAGCTGGTTTAGTTGCGTTTGATTGGAGTTTTTTTTTTAAATTTCTGTTGGCAATTTACCAAAATCAGTCTTGTTCAGGACTAAATTGTGTAGGTATTTTGTTAGTGAAGTACATAGATATAGTACGATGGCCTATGCTTTTAGGGTTACTTTTTCCTATTACCTAACCTTTTCTATAGCTTTCTCTCTCGCGGCCCATGAGATTTGGCAAGAGCTCTACCTAGAAAACTGTTACTCCACCATGACTGACTATTGTCCAGAGGCGGAGTGAACGGTATCCACAAACAATAGTGTTATATTCATGGTATGGTAACCAAAGTGTAAATTCATTGGAATAGAAGTTGTTTTAGCCTTTTTGCAGTATACGTTTATAATATTTAGATTATCTGATAGATATGGATAGACAAAAATTATTAATTTTCATTGATCCTGCATTGCACATTCAGTGACTACCTATAATTTTCTTATGTGGGAAAGACAGTATTTTATGAAGAAAGGTTGTTTAGCAGAATGGAAAAATATGGCTCTGTGCAAATTTTTAGTATGATCAGGTGGAATAAAAATAGATGGTAAACAGTTTTTACATTTTTCTGTATTTTCGACGAAAAAAGCACATTACCTGAAACGCATTGATGTTTGTTGGCTGCCACCGCCATCTTGAATTTCAAGATGTTGAAATTACGTCCAAAAATATTTTTCAATCAAGCAGGACTTGAAGCAAGATGGCCAGAAAAGAATTTGAGCAAATACATTTTTTTTCCAATATTTGCCAAAATTACAAATACAGCAATATTTTCCCCTGACGTCTTATTGTGTTATGTTTCATTGTATATTGCAAAAAAGGTTTTATACATAGTGGATCCGAATCTGCAACTGCAAATAAGAATAATTGACCGTATGTTGGCCTTATCAAACAGTGACCACTATTTAAGATATTATCAGTCTAATTGATTTTATTGAGAAAATGTAAGTATTTACTTATAAAAATATTTAGATAATTCACAAGAACCATAGCTACATCGAAAATATTAGGTGTTATTATATTTTTAAATGATATTAGTTTCAAATACCTATGCATAAATCATCTGCACACACAGCCCTTTCGAATATCCAACAAGTGTATTGGTTAACAATGTGAGTGACACCATCTCAAATAACAAAAAATAAATTAGACCACAAATTAACTTTGGGGCAAACAAAACAAATATTGCTTGTTAAACAAAAACTAATAATAACTAGCACTTCAGTACTACATGTACTTATTTGTAATTATTTCGTACTTCGATCACAACAGGTCCTCGAACTCCCAACCCATTGTGTTTACGGTCGTTCTCGTAATGCTTGACCTGACTGGTTCCGTGTTCGTTCCGATAGCGACTTTTAGTCACAGATTTGGTGTCTGTTGATTCAATAGTCTGGAAGCTTCTGCCATCTTTGGTAGGTACCGTCTTCTTGGTGAAGCTCTGAACAGTGTTTGTGATGGTGGGTCTCACGGGATCATCGTTCCTCGTGGTAGTATGGTACGTTTCCGAATAGTCATTGCTAGAGTTACTACCCCGTCGAATAATGGCCCTCGTAGTGGGCGTCAAGGCAGGGGCGTAGGTCTCTTTGAAATTAGTTGTGGAGACATGGGAGTCCCGCAGACGCGTTGGGGGCTCATAGATATCACCATTGTAGAGGTTCCGCGAATTCTTCACTGGCGTGCTGTAGGCAACCGGCGTTCTCCAGGATTCCTCCTTCTCCTCCTCGTGCAGAGTCTTGTAAAGCTCCGGGGCGCGCTGCCGCAGGTCCTTCAGGAAGACCCGCTTGTTGTCACTGACGCCGTTTCTCGCGAAACGGGACGTGCTCTTGTAGTCGCCGCCGTCGTCGACTTGCTCGACGGTGAGGTCGCGCTGGCTCCTGCTGATGCTGGAGATCAATCCGGGGCTCTTGAGGCCGGAGGGCGCCGGGAGCTGCGGCTTGTTCATCCCGAGTCGGGGCGAGTCCAGGTCCACGTTGAAGCTTTTGCTGCGAGATAGGTTTGATCGATACGTACGGGCTGGTTTAGCGGGGCCCCCGTTGACGATGGGCTTGCTGGGCGCCGAGACGGTGTTGATGAAGGACACGTTGATGGTGCTGTTGGAACGGTCCCCCTTTTCCAATCGGGTGGGCTGCTCGTGCCGGGTGGAGTGTCGTGGTAACGTTTGAGAGTTGCGGTGTTCCGTCGACGATGTCAACCCGTGCCGACCCGCAGACTTACTGAAACGACCGAGAGTGCTCTGGGATCTGGAACAGTGGAAGTAAGCCGTGGTCATAAGCAAATAAGGCAATTTGTACATTAATGAGTTAGTACCCACGCAATCAGTGGGAATTTTCCGTATAAATCAGAGCGACTAATATGTCAGCCTTGAAAATGTACCAACCATAAATAGATGGTGAATATTGACAATGAGTACAGACAATGGTAGACGAGGAAAAATTATGGGAAAACAATTACGTGTAGGAGTAACAAGTTCACTTACGATTAGTTGTTGGAACACAACATGGAGTGATGGAATGCTGAAATTGGAATTGGTTTTTATGACATGGTATAATTGGTGATATCATCAATACATTAGTAAACAATATTCTCATATTATTTTGTATAACTCTATTAACCGTTAATCCGATTTAGAAATGCCACGAACCACTTCATCAAGCGAATACACATGAGGATAGAGGTCACTTATCTGGATTTGGAACAGAGAAACTTTAGTGCGCCTAGAATATTATGCAGGGAATTTAAAGCGCTAACCGATTTTACCTAATAATGGAAACTGTAAATGTCTACGTGGGTTTCATTGGTGATAGTAAATTAATCCAAATGAAAGGTACTAGATCTTTTAGATGTTCGCTGACATGTAGGTTGTAGTGCATGCTTAACAAGTGAGTGTGTTTGTGTATTAAGTAAAAATTGACTAGTACATGGTAAATACCAAATATGGCGAGTGCTCTCAGCCTTGAACGACCAAATGGAGGTTAACATAATTTGTTGGGTTGTCATTAATTTTCTACAACATGGTTTGAGCATTATTTTTACCCTTGGTTTATATAAAGATCAATTTGTTTTAAAATAAATGAAGTAATTCATATTGGGAAGATAAGCCCAACGTTTGTGACAACCAACAAACAGGAAACAATTTTCGTAACTTAATTGCTTAATCGAAATAATGAATATGAATTCTGAAGTTTTTTTTTTCGTGGAATGTAGAACGTCAGTTATCTCTGCATAACATGACTTGTTTGGCGCGCGAACAGCTGACCCAACTCCACGCCCACTCCCCATGCCACTCAAGGTGTGACGTGGCGGCGTGACGCAGAACTGACAGCCACTTAGTGTGAGCATTCACACGTTTCTGCTATTAAGAGCGCTGACTACCTTTATTCTGAAGTCCGAAAAGTTCTGAAATCCAAAAGACAACTGGGAAAGGTTTCGGACAAGGACTTGTGGACCTATATTTTAGGTAAGTGTTTTCGACATAAGTCCACCAAGGCTTTTTTCAAAATAAAAATGACTGTTTTCAAGAAAACGTTTGTATGTTATAAAAAGTTTGTTTGGTGCAATTGTCAAAATCGTATACGACTAGTTTTTGTTAGGATCTGACAATTTAAAGTCGCAAAAATGTATATAAATACTTATGGTAGTACAGAAACATCGAAAAAGGCTGTAACATTTTGAGCTTTAGCGAATTTAATGTTTTAACGTTGCCTGTTATGCTTCTTTTTATACTTATTTTTTAATTTTATGCAGAGTATTTAATATCATCTAAAGATCGTAAACCCGGCCCTGCGGTGTAAGAAAATTGTAAAGTTTAATTCGCATGTGCAGCGATAACGCACGTCAAAGCCTGCTCGCTAGACGAGGGGTGACCCAAGCATTTTTCGCTGGTATTAAATTCAACTTTAATCGCTTGCGTGCTTCAAACGAAAGTACTGTTGCAACGTGGTAAGCTTCGATTTTACATCCTTGAGAACTAACCTTCGTGAAGTGATTTTGAATTCTTACGTTGCGTTAATTTTCTAACTTACGAGAATTTACTTCCTCTGCATCAAGAAAAGTTGTATTTAGAGCTAAGTTACATATTTTTGTGTTATTTCGGGTAAGTGGCTTCTTAGAAGTTAAAATATGCTAATTATTTAATTTTGTAAACGTAGTTGCCAACAGTGTTAAACAGGTTGCCTATATTACGTTCTAAAGTGGCCTTTTTTCAATATCTCTGTACGTTTTAATATTATTATATACATCTAATGTAGTTGTATTTTCATGCTGCTTCGAAACGTCTTTGTTAACATTCTGACGAATACTAATATTGTTGCATTTAAAGAAAATATTCTCGTCTTCCTAAACGTTTCCATTAATGAACAGCGAAACCTGTGGAAACAGATGGAACTTTGTCGGCCGTCGCCGATTCGCTGTAGGTCAAATTCGCTGTCTAGCCGATTCCCTGTCGAAAAGCTGTATTTTTGAAATGCTTAAATAATAACGAGCGAATCTATTATTCTATCTCTAATGAATTTTAATGACAACAGTTTACGCAACCGGCAAGAAACTTTGGAATTTTGTCGCAGGAAGTTCTGTATTATATGGTATATACTCGCCAATACTCACCCCTAAACCCCTTGGTCTTATGGGCCGCCATCCATGCGGCTAGAAGAGCAACTTTTTCCAAAGTTCCGTACCTGTTGCTACATTTCTGTGTTGAGTTATAATCAGTGCTGGGCTGGAGCCGGTTCTTATCGGTTCGCACAAACCGGTTGTAATTAAAAAAAAAATGCAAACCGGTTGTTCGCGTTGTTAAACGGTTAACAACTGCACGATTCAAAAGAAAAAGAACTTGAGCAGACCGTGGTATTGATCGCGAGCCAGTAGCGGAGAAATGTTTGAAAAGGACAATCAGTCAACAAATTTTTCAAGTGCATAAATAATCTTTAAAAAGATGACACCCAGTTTTTTTTATGTAAAATACCTTTTCAATAAAATTATAAATTCGTTGAAGAGACAACAGAAAACAAAACAAGCATGAGAAGCAGTGTTGTTAATTTTAATAATCTGATCAAGGCCTGTAAACCAACAACAAACTAATTGTTTGCATTGCGGCTCAATGGTCTCGACTACACTGGGTAGTTTTTTCTAACAGGAGTGTCAAAACTTTCATTATCAAATATGCATTGGCACTATTGACAGTTGTTCCTAATTTATGAATGCAACTATGTTTATACTTAAATGTCAAAATTGATATTTGAGTATTAAGTAAACTTATATACTACGTTTACCTAATAGATGGAATAGAAGCCCCTCCCACAAATGAGAGCTACATTTGAATATAATATTGCTATTGGTAAGCAGCTTGTACACAGCTCAATTCAGTTTAATTTACATTTACATTTCTTTTTAATTCTCCCAAATTTTTAATTTGTAATGTGCTAGGACATTTTTAGATTGCAGGAACTTACGGCTAATTAGCGTAATTATTCCGCTTGAATTTAAGCATCTCGAAGTATTCGCTTGCCGCCAACGGTTCTGAAACGTCCTCTTTCTATGTATCTCGGTTTCAATTTTTTGGAACGCAGAATATAAATATCCATCTGTCTGCGGGGCGCTTTCCTGCATGTTCCATGGCCTGAATTTAAGAGACAGCTGCCATGTGTGCGAGAGAGAGAGCTTCAGTTTTTGTTCCCACCACTTTATCGATGGCGCTGTCTGCGCGCATTTTTCTGAGGTATTCGATCCGGACGTCGGAAGCAACAGTTGGTTTTTGAATTAGTACTCACGCGATGCTCTCCCTTCGGGGATTGCGGCCGCGAGGGATTTTGACGTTTAATTATTGCTTGTTTACCGGCTAACATTTTGTGCCCTTGAGTATGTGTATGTGCCGCTGTTTAGTCACGACTTAGACTTTCGTGGCTTCAAAACAGTGTTGTGTCTCGCCTTGTTTTTGAACTCATTGTACCGCACGTGGAGGCAGATTCCTTGGTGAGAGCTCATTAGCATTGTCATGTTTTCGCGAAGCCATCCTTATTTGGTGTTTTCTGCAATGTCTGGGAACAGCAGCTGAGTGCAGTAGCATAGGACATCAATTTTCCGCACAGCCAAACTCTTTAAAGGTACCGTACGTTGTATTAGAAGTTTACAGTGCGAATTTAACATATACAGTGTGTTTCGCCGAAGCTCCGTCAGTTGACGTAACGTCGCGGTTGTTTAACTTTTATTTTGTGCTTTTTTGCATTTGTCAAACCTATATAGTTGTTTACCTGTCATTACAATTCATTTACCGTCAGTTTACATGCTTGTTGTTTAGTTTTATGCAGTAGCCCTGTCATGTGTCACACCCGCTACTTTTTATAGTTGAATGTCGCTTTTTATTAGCGCTATTTGATTATAGTTTGATGTTCACATCGTTTTTCAGTAATTTCAAGAATTAATGTCAAGTTGACCGATGAATTTCAATAGATTACGACGTTAGGTAATTTACCTAACTGCCGTATACTAAACCATTTTACCTTTTCATATGCATTTTCATATATATTCAAATGTTTTATCAATACATTTCATTTAACTGTGGTTTTCTTCGTTATTGTGCATGCGATTTGCGTATTGTATTTTACAGTTGTAAGAGGAGTTTGGTCAGCTGATCAAGTGGATCTTCGAAAGGTAGGTCCGATGGTACACGTTATGCTTCCACGTTTTCTCAGCGGGTTAACTTATGCATTTTTCTAGGGTAGGAAATGTGGTGGCGCTTTATCATTTTAGATCTGTTTACCGTTTATTAGGCCGTTGCCCTGTGTGATCTCGGGTTGGACCATCCCTCGCTCCACTGAAGTCTAGCCGGCAACTCTCTTATATTGGGATGGGCAGCGGTCCTATGAGTTACATTACCGATTTTGTAAATTATTGTACACGCTAGTCGTCTAGCTTTATTTTGGCTTTTCGTAAATACCGTATCGTACCGTTACAAACTGGTGCGTTGTCCTAATTGTCGGTTTAGCCCGTTAGAAACGTGTGAAACAAGTTTATGCTCCTCCCAGTAATTTAAGTTTTATATCCGTTCATTAAATGAAGTATAGTTGTGTTCATAAATTGGGAATTCAGTGATTTACATATTTTAGATTACATAGAGTTGTCGCAGTAATAAAATAGTTATTTACACCACAAGTGTTAGAAGTGCAACTTTTTTTCATAAGTGTGGAATCCACACGCCTGAAAAATAAGCACGCTAACACGAGTTGTCTATAAGATTTTTTAAAATTTCATTGAATATTCAAATCCAAGCCTATTTTGTAGAGAATTTTATTTGCCTTCATTTTAGTCAAGTGCGTTGGTCAGTTCTGGTAATTAAGGAAACGTCTTTATGTATTGAAATCTGTAATTTGTTCACGTAATAAAACTAAAAATGAATAAATCAATAATTAATTTGTTTGTCAAATTGTGCATTCCTAAATTGAAAGCTGAGTGAAAAAAAGTGACACTTCACACCCTAATAGTTATTTACTGTACAAGTGGGATAACAGCATCATTAATATAAGTGTGTGTAAGTTACGAACGAGTGCGTAGCACGAGTTATTTAAGCACACAAGTATATTAATGATGCATTATCACACATGTATTGTACAAAATTTTATCTACAACTGCCCAAAATTGAGAAAAGTGCATTAAGAGAAATGTCAAATCTGTCATTTTCAAAAATATTTTAGTAGGCAAATGTCATTATGTCATTCATTTGACACTATTTCAGCTACGTAATGAAGTCATTACACAACTCAGCTGCGTAATGAAACCATTACATAACTGAGTGGTGTAATGAGCTTCATTACCTAACTGAAATAGTGTCAAATGAGTGACTTAATGCTTTACTTTCCCACTGGAGTAGAAAAAATTAATTAAAAAAGCCTACTTTTTAAATGAATTTTTAAAAACATATTTAAGTGTTCTTGTAAACATGATAAAATGCAATCTTCTTCTTAAGGTGCCGCCTCCTTTCAGAGGTTGGCTATCATTATAGTTATTCTAGTTTTCGACACTGCAGCTCTGAATAGTTCCAGAGAGGTACATCCAAACCACTCTCTTAAGTTCCTTAGCCAGGAGGTGCGTCTTCTTCCTGGTGGTCGTTTTTCTCCAATTTTTCCTTCCATGATCAGCTGTAACATGTTATATCTTTCTCCGCGCATCACATGGCCAAGATATTCTAGTTTTCTGGTTTTAATTGTAGTTAGTAATTCCCCCCCTTTATTAACCCATCTTAAAACTTCTTCATTAGTGACCCTTTGTGTCCAGGGTATCTTCATTACCCGTCGATAAATCCACATTTCAAAGAATTCCGGTTTCTTCATAGTGATCTTACTGATAGTCCAGGCTTCCCACCCATACAGTAATATGGGGGTTACATAACATTTGATCAGTCGGAGTCTGAGTTGTAGATTCAAGTTACGGTTGCTGTACAGTTGCCTCATTTTGAAGAACGCGGTCTTCGCCATTCCAATTCTGGTATTGATTTCTTGTGTCTGATCGTGTTTGTCATTAATCCATGTTCCCAGATATTTGTATTTGGAAACCTTCTCTATCGGCGTTGAGTTTATATTGATGTTTGGGTAGTTCAAGGGTGTTTTGTTTATTACCATATACTTGGTCTTTTTGAAGTTCATTTTAAGACCGTATTCGTTACTGACCCGATTAATTTCTTCTAACGTTGCCTGAAGATCGTTTATACTGTCGGTGAAGACAAGTGTGTCGTCAGCATAACGTATGTTGTTGACCACTCTCCCATTGATTTTAATGCCCCCCGTATTAGTTGCAAGAGCTTCTTTAAAGATCGCCTCCGAATAGTAATTAAACAGAAGTGGGGACATCACACAACCTTGTCTTACTCCTCGCTTTATTTGGATATCTTCCGATGTTTCTCCGTCAGAGTGGATTATGGCGGTTTGATGCGAATATAGATTTTGGATTATCCTGATATCTTGTTTGTCAAGTTCACTTGTTTTTAGAAGACTTAGTAGTTTTTCGTGTCGCACTTTGTCAAAAGCCTTCTCATAATCGATAAATCCGAGACATATCTCTTTATTCATGTCCAAGCACTTCTGAATTAAGACATTTATTGAAAATAAAGCTTCTCTCGTGCCCATTCCGTTTCTGAATCCGAATTGATTTTCGCTCATGCCAGATTCTAATTTTTTGTATATTCGATTATGTATGATTTTGAGGAAGACCTTTAACGCATGAGATATCAAGCATATTGATCGATGATTAAATGTAATTATTACGCATTTTTATGTAGTTATTTCAGATATCATATTGAAATGTCCTCCCCAAGAAAACCAGTTCTTACAATTTTGGTCCACCACCGATTATAACCTATTTAAAACTCTTTCTAATAATTACCATGCAATCGTTGTTCGAAGAATTTCTGGAACTTATTATGTTAGATTTATGAGTAATGTTATTTTTCCATTTCAAAACAGCGTAATTACAGCTGGGCCATTGTAAAAAAATCAACCCAGAGTCTGAAACTTGTTTTTGTATTTTATTTAGATTACACTGAGACTAACATTTTTATTCATTTAAAACTCTATTTTCAGACGGTGAATGATATGACGGCGAATCGGGTACGGCCAATCATCGACGGCGAATCGCCGACGGCCAATCATCGACGGCGAATCGCCGACGGCCAATCAGCGACGGCGAATCGTCCTACCCCCTGTAGATTGTAGATTTCTCTAATGTACAGTTTTTCAAACCACCTTTTTAGAAAGAACAAGTCCTAAAAAGTTAGATTTCCTAGAGGATACTTAGTCGGTCCAGATTAAGCGATCATGATTAATCAGTTGTCGACAATTTTTAGTCGCAGTTGTCGAAGAAGATTTTGATTGGTTCTAGTTGACAGAGGAAATCTGGTACAAATTGAATTTATGGCAACAATTTTCCCGGATTGCTGTATTAAAAAATGTTCATGGGCTGGCAATAGCAAACTAAACTACTCAGTTGTGTTATTGTACCTTAATTTACGTCGCTTGCTATACAAGAAAAATAATTTTGTTTTCAAACTTTAATATTTTATCTTGAATTTACTGCCCACTTAGAGCAAGCTTATCTCCAAAAATCGATGTGAATATTGTACGCATTATGCCGATGGCTAAAGTGAATCATCCCAACATAATTATATTTAAATCCAAGGAAAGGTTCCAAATATGACAGCTCCCCGACTTAATCTAATGAGTCAGCTCTTGGAAATATGATATGAGCACTGAACTCTTAAGACGTTAATACTGACACGAGACACCCACGATTTAATATTTACGACTCAGCAATTAGTGATAATTAAAGGGGCGCCTTTAACGTTGCCTTAGAAAAAGCCGTTAGAGCATTATAGGTAGGCAGTTACAAATGAGGAAGAGAAAGTACAGCCAATTTTGAAACTACTTACTCCTGAAGTCTTCTTTGCTGCATGTGCTGATTTACGTCTTTAATTATTGTTGACTGCTCTGACAGCCCACTACGTGCCAAAAGTCAACCTACGTCTACTAATCTGTTTGGAATCGATTAATTAATTTAGGAACATGCTAATAATTGAATGATTAAACAATAATCATCTTAAAAAACAAATGAGAGGATATTGCGAATATAAGTGTGGTCGAAGCTATATTTTTGTGCATTTTTCATTCACTGAAGTCAACATAGTTCGACGATAGAAAACGAATCACATTGCCTCTTGTATAGAAATATCCATCTATTCAATTTCAACTTTAAAGCTCATTACTTACCACTTTTAGAATTTAATTTTTCTAAATAAAAAATTCCGAAGAGTATGTTTAGTGATTATGGATTTCTTCGGATTATGTTAATTGAATAAAGGTCTCTGAACCGGATCTTTACTATTTAAAAGGCGGCATCGATTTAATCTCTCATATGCAAATAACAAAATTCTTAGACTGGTGTTGGTCACTTCCTTCGGCAAATTTTCGTGTTGTGTGGTGTTGTGGTGTCGGTGATGTTGATTTATGGCATCAATTATGATGTCAGTAGTAAAAGAAAGTGTGTTTAATAATCATTTTAATAACATATAATTTATGTACATTTTGATGTGGTGTTTACATTTAATAATTACATAGCTATAATATGTGCTTTTGTATATGTGCTAATATGCTACAATTAGATTTCAAAATTATAGTGTGTTCAATGTTACCAATTATTGTTACCTTTAGCATTATTGCAACTTGTTTATAACATTATGTTAGAAGTTAAAGATTAAGTTATTTTTGTTTCTCTAATCTTTTGTATGGTATTTTAAGAGCATAAGAATTTGATAGCAATTTAGAATCTATATATACAGGACGGTGCAAAATTTATCTTCAAAACATGGATAACAAAAGTTTTACTGCTAGAACTAGAACTTGGTAAATTCGAAATACACACAACCGATTAACTTGCCTACTCAAGCATCCAAAGTAGTAACACGAAAAATTGCGTATATTGCACGTGTTGTTTGTATTTGGACATCGGTTTCAACTAATTCAAAGAATTTTAACGGCTTTCAAACTAATGTACTGTACATTGTTTTGATCTGTGTCTGTCTGTACTCACACCGTTTAAGTTAATTGTGTAAATTAATGTTAATATTTATACAGGTTCAGGTTGGTATAAAATTGTTTGTTTGTGCTTTAAACAGCACGTAGCAAAGTACAGTGTAACGTTAATGTCTAAATGAACCAGGAAGCCAGATGATATCAAAGCCAAATCACTTCAAAAAACCGATCAAGGTGAAGTCATACATTCCAATTAATCGAAGAACAAGTTGAAGTGGACACAAATACAGTAGGAAAACAAGAGCGTGAAAGAAAGAATTTAAGGTTACAGAATAATTTCTCAATAGCTTAATCCCGTACTACACATATTTTGTATTTTGTTATATCATAATGTTAATATTTGTGCAAACACCCAAATGCAACTTATTGTCATACGTAAGCAGTAAGAAAAATATTCAGTGCCAAAGATGATTTGCGCATTGTACCTCTTGGAATACAAATGGCATTTGTAATTTCACTTTCGGTTATGTAAATGGACACTGCTATAAAGAAACGAAGGTGAAAAATCTCTAAATGGCTGCGTGCAACAGGTGTCGCCTTTTTTGTGCGGCTGGAAATGCAGAATTTGAAAATGCTTCTTGTTTGGGGAGTACCTGTTTTAGGACTGGTTATAAATAGAAGTTGACTAAAAATCGCGAAATCGAGAAATTTATAGTTGTGTTTGTTGTCGCCACATTTCTATATTTGGGTATTTTTTAAATTTAGGTTCTAGCGCATTCTTTTCAAATGATTAGTTGAGTTTAAAAAATACATTAGAGCAATTTTTTTTATGAAATAATTTTTTACTGTATACATTCTATTGAAAGAAATTGCTTTAAATTTCAACAGGACATTTTATTACGCGGTTGAATTTCGCAACACTTTAAAGCTAAATTATTAAATAAATGTTGAGCAAAAGTCAAAATCGTATAAGTTTTGCTTATATTTAACAATTTAAACAATTCAAATAAATGCATATAGTAATATACTTTCAATATTATTTGATAAACCTAACATCTTGGTATTTTCTGAAAGAGTTCTTCGGTTTCAAATAAAATAAAAAGATCTAACCGGTCACAATTTTCCTTTTAGCAGTTTAAAAAAACTAAAACATTCTGCAAAAAAACAAATATAAAAAAATATTGATCGAAACGTTTCCAGTAATATAGTACTAAAAATCAGAACTGGTAACGATTGTTCATTTGTACTCATCTTAGCAACTTAAAGAATTGAAATAACATCTATAGGTAACATTCTCCAAACAATTTAACATCGTTACGTTTAAACAAAGCATTCTTCTGTTTCCAAATGTGTTTATTGATATAGTACTAAAAATCAGAATTGGCAACGATGATTAATTTTGACTCAGTTTCGAAACTTAAACAATTTAAAGAACATCTATAGGTAATATTGGCTTAACATTTTAACATCGTTGATTTTAAAGAAAACATTATTTTATTCCGAGATGTTTCCATTGTTTTAGTACTACGAATCAGAGCTGGCAACGTTGGCCAAATAATTAATAGAACACCTACAGGTGGCATTGGATCAACAATTTAGCAGAGTTGATTTTAAAGAAAACATTATTTTGCAAATGTTTCCATTAATTTGGTACTACAAATCGAAACCTGCAACCATGGTCAAATTAATTTAGCAATTGAAATAATTGAGAGCATTGGCTGTACAATTTAACATCGTTCCGTTTAAAGAAAACATTCTTCTATTTTGAAAATTTGCATTGATATAGTAGGTACTCAAAATCAGAACTGGTAACGTTGATATATTTGCACTCCTTTTAGCAGCTCGAACAATTTAAAAAATACCTAGAGGTAGCACTGAACAATTTAAGATCGTTGATTTTAAAGAAAACGTTCGTTTCTTTTGAGACATTTTAATTGATTTAGTACATTGAATCAGAACGGATGACGATATTAAATTCGTAAGTATTTTAGTAACTCAAGCAATTAAAAAAACTCAAGAACACGTGCAGGTAGCATTAATTGAACAACTTAACATTGTTGCCTTTAAAGAAAACATTCTTCTGTTTCGAAAGGTGTCCAATGATACAGTACTGGTAACTGGTAACCTTAGTCCATTGTTACTCGTTTCAGCCGGTTTCAGCAACGCAAATAATTGAAAACCCATTCTCCAAAGAATTAAACATCGTCACGTTTAAAGAAAACGTTCTTATGTTTCGAAATGTTTCCATTGATAAAGTACTGCTAACTAGTAACTATAGCCCATTGTTACTCGTTTCAGCAACTCAAATAATTGAAAACGCATAGGTAACACTCTCCAAAGAATTTAACATCGTCACGTTTAAAGAAAACGTTCTTATGTTTCAAAACGTTTCCATTGATATAGCACAAAAAATCAGAACTGGAAACGATAGTCCACTGAAACTCATTTTAGTAACTTAAGCCATTGAAAGAACGCCTATAGGTAGCATTAGCCGAGCAATTTAACGTTATTGCGTTTAAAGAAAGTATTCTTCTGTTTCGAAAAGTTTCTATTGATAAAGTACTAAGCATCGGAACTGCTAACCATGTCCATTTGTATTCGTTTTTGAAACTCAAACAATTGAAAGCACACTTACAGTTGTATTTAAAGAAAGCATTCTTCCGTTTCCAGACGTTTCCATTGATATACTTGTAGTTCTGAAACTCATAATTGGCAACGATGGTTTATTTGTACTCGTTTAATCAACTCAAAATATTTATTGAACACTTTAACATTGTTGCGTTAAAAAAGGTTTTCTGTTTCGAAACGTTTCCATTGCTACAGTACTAAAAACCATGACTGGTAACGATGGTCTATTTGTACTGAATTCAGCAAGTCAAACAATTGAAAAAACAATTCTTCTCTGAATAATTTAGAAAGAAATATTTGAAAGTTTCAGGGCGGTTTACTTTACATTTTTGAAACTGTAAATATCTGGAAAAAATTTACAGTATTAATATGGTACTCTGTTTCTGATATTCACAGAAGAACTTTAGATCGTTGTTTTCAAGAAAAGTTTTCATAAATTAAATAATTAAAAAACACGTATAGATGTCGACGGTAACGCAATTTTAACATTTTTTGAAAAATATGCAACATTACCTGTAGTTTAAATTTAAAACACTTCATATAGTACTGAAACCTAAAATTTTAACCATACTTCAGTTTTATTAACTTCAACAGTTTAATAATGAAAGAACGCCTCTAGGTATTTCGAGTGTTGTAGTTTTTATATTGTACGAAGAAGTATTCTAGAAAATATATAAAGTTGTTGCGATATCAAGAAAACATTCTTATATTTCGAAACATCTATATGTATGATACCAAAAATTTGACATTTACAGGGTGGTTTATTTTACATCTTTTTCAATTGTAAACATTTGGAAAAATATCTACAGTATTTCCGGTAAACTGTTTCTGATATTCTCGGAAAAAATTTAAATTGTTCTGTTTTCAAGAAAACATATTTCTGTTTCAAAACCTGTTCGTTGATATAAGAATCGACAGTTGTAACTATGATTCATTACTAATTCAGTTTAATAATTTAAACAATTTGTGGTTATGTATCTTTAACATTTTTGGAAAAATCTAACATCGTTGTGTTTTCAGGAAAAAATCTGTTGATATAGCAGATGCAGTTCCTCATTTTATTCATTCTGGCAATTTAACTAATAGAAAGAGTAACAATGGACGTCTATGGTAATATAATGTTTAACATTCTCGGAAAAATACTGAATGTGAAATCGTTGCTAGTACTAGCAGTGCTCGGCCAGAATAATAAACAGACCAACTGACTAAGTTATCCAGGAACAGATTATTCGATGAGCTCATACAAATTCTACTACAAATTCTTCTGCTCTTTTTGGAACAATTTAAAAACCTTCATCTACATACCGGTCTGATCTGAACGAGATAAAGGGAGGCTACGCATTTGGCTAGATTGCTAGCTCACCTTGTTAGTCGTATATGGTTCAACCAAGGTTAGCAATAGAAACAACAAAAATACGCAGTTAGTACTACAGAAAGTCTTAAAAAATATTCACCTGTATTCTTCAGGTTCGTGAACGTAGCGGGACTCGTGCTTCCTGGAGGACCTGGCCGGCCTCACCCCGTCGTACTTGTTCTCCCTGCCGTAGATGCTGCCCCCGAACGGGTCTTCCCCCAGGTAGTACCGGTGCACGGGGCCCGGAGAATTGGATCGGCGAGGGCCCCCGTTTTCCATGGGGGCGCCGTTGTGGGGCTCGTGGATGTTGTCGATGACGTGCCCCTGCTTGTAGGAGGGCGAAGGCGATCTCTTGGCTCGTTGCTGCTGCCTGGCCTTGCGCTCCGCACTTGCGGATCTGATCTTCCCCACTAGCTTGCGAATCGACTGACCTAAACGCCAAAGTTATTTATTTGTTGGAAGCAACAGGTATTCGAGTGGGAGTGCCACTGCATGACAATTAGCTGGATCTATTGAATATCGAGAATAAATAAATAGATAAACATCAATGGGCAGCTTGCTTGGACTTCAGACACCACCGCCTTGGCTCTGCAATGCAGCTGTGTCTGGAGATGCCAACAGACTTGTCGTGGCAGTGGATTGAATTACTATATTACCAAACGCTAATATAGATATGATCACAATGTTTGCTTATCATCATGTTTTCAAAAAGATCTCTTTTCTGAAAAAATCCTGTCTGACTGCAAATTCTTTATTTTTACCCAAAATTCTAAACCAGCGTTTCTACTGTCAGCAGTGACACATGCTCTTAACTAATTTTGCATAATCCATAACAGTCTATGCAAAAGATCTTAAGGTATCGCGTTTTACTCTTCTCTATAACAATTACTATTAAATTGAGTAAAGTAAGTAGCGTGTGCTTTCGTCGAATATGCGCTTTTACACTTATCTATGTGAAAGCAGAAGTTCGGAACGCTGAAAAATGATTAGCAGTTTATGTCAGAACGATATAATTTCGATAATATCTCTACAAAGATGAGAATCTCATTTCAAAACCTATTAACAGAGGGGACAGGATTCAGAAAGATAAACGAGTAGTTGAAATGGTGAATGTAATCAATGTAATCGTTTTTTCTTTGTGAATAACTGCGAAAGAAGTTAAAGAAGTGTGTAAATCCCTGCTGAACTAAAAAACATGAAACAGAAGAAGTGTATAAACATCTACAGAACTTCTCCAGCACTGTAAATCTTAAATGAGTTACTATTAAGTAATCGCCACTAAAACAGTGACTTTCATGTATAAATTGCGACGATATTAAAGTTTTCAAAATTTGAAAGTAGCTAACGATGGTAGCGGCCAATACTTTATGCTACTAAAATTCGACTTCGAAGTTGCCTCGAAGTTCAGGATGTTTTCACTGTCTCTTTAAAATTGTGAAACTTATAAGTAATAGTTATTAGTGCTAATAAAGTTTCCACTACCTGTAGAATGGAGCGTCACTGTGCACAGTTACCATAAAGTGCATGACGCCTTTTAAATTCACCACGAAGGAACATGGACATTTTAGTATCCCATGCAAAAAAATTTTCGACGCCTTCCTAAACGAATTATGTACAGGGTTTGTTATGTCAGAAGCGCCTGCCCCGGTTATGCTACTTTTGGCAATAATGCTCTTGGAAATAATAGCATCTGTTTAGAAATACAAGGTTAGTCATCAAGAAGAAACCGACATTCTAAGACTTTTTATAGAAAATTAAAGCTATTCGCTATAAATATTGCTAACAGCATTATAAAACAGAAACAATGTGTGCTATCCCGGCCCGGTCATCTGAAGAAAATGTAAAGTTCTAAATTAGAGAGGTTAAAGTTCCATGTGGTATGACAACATGAGCTTTGAACAGAAAGTTTGTGGTAGGCACAACTCTTCTGGGACTTTAAAGTGGTGCTACAGTTTCCTTCCGCATTTGAAGTAAATATAACTTTAAAGTAAAATATGTATAGTTCCCGTCACACTATCGTCAAGTAGCAATTACTATCAAGTTATATTTATTAGTTAAAACGGCTTCAAAGTCGTGTTTTCCGAAACACGTCATTTTTATGGGCAAAACTTACGACGATATTATTAAAAAACAAGAAACTTTACTTGCAATGGCTTTAAAACATTTATCATCGTTTCTGTACCAAATTAACACATTAATACATAATAATTAGTTTTCAGTTCCAAAAAAACAATAGTAAAAGTTTTCAACACCTAGGATCTCATATTCTCGCATGTTCTTTTTTTTTATTTAGTTTTATAGTGCCGCAACAACTAAGGTCTTTGGCACTAATTAAAGCTTACAGTCTATTTTCTATGTTAGTTGATTTTAAGAACACGATCAGTTTTTTAATTTCATTTTTGTTTATTTCCAATATTGATTTTAACTCTTCGCTAAATCGAACTGCATTTCTTTCTCTTGAATATTTTGTAGAATATAAGATAATATGTAAAACCGTTAGGTTGGTTTGACAAACGTCGCAAACGGGGTGGCCATCATATTGTTAAATATTTTTAAAACCAATATTTTAATTAAAAATGGAATTTCTAACGGTGCGTGGTCTGATTTGAACATATCACCATTATGTTTGACAGTAAACATACACACCATACAAAGAGCACACGATTTGCCTTTTAACATTATTTTTATAGTATTCGACTTAGTTTCTGAGCTTGGAAAATGGATAGAAGATCATGGAGGAATGAAATATAAGTATAACAAAATCAGTTGCAAGACAAAGCAAGTAACACTAATCAAAAAGAGTAGTAAAGTTTCACGAAAGTCGCGGCTACTAAGCCGCAACGTCGCGTCCCCGTTGCGTAACCAGAACGTCATTGGAACGTAGCCGGACAAGCTCCAGAAACGTCGCCTAAACGTTGCGGCCACCAGAAAGTATTTCCCATTTTGGTCGCGTGCACGTAATGGGAACGTTCCTATTACGTGCCCGTGAGTAGTGACAAAACACTTTAAAGTTGCTACAATGGTCGCCGGTACGTTCTGTCGACTAATTGTACTAGTTGCGTTACTAACACAATTAAGAGAATAAACTAACCAGGATAATTGAAAAGAGTATAAGGAAGTAGAAAGAGTAGAAGCCGCGAATATAAACTTTGAGCTAAAATTAAATCACCAGAAGATAATAATAATAATAATAAAGCGAAGCAACACCACACTAGGAAACACAATCAACATTCACGGTACTCAGATCGTTGACGAGATCATTTATTTGGGTTTACGCATCAATCGATATGGTAATTGCTCTACCTAAAAATCGTAATATCTCGTGCTCGACCAAAAACAAAGAATTGTTAGCTATATATGGTGCTCAAAACTGGCCTTTAAAAGCACTAGACAGGGTAATTCTCGATTTTTTTTAGATATGATGCTGGAGAAGGCTTCCAAGGATTCTTTAGACGGTACCCAGAACAAATGTTTCAATTCTAGACTAATCAAGCGTCAAAAACTCTTTATCAACAAGCGTATGACGTAGAATTCTAAAATATTTTGTAGTTGCAATTAGAAGAAGGGATAATAATTGAGAGATAGGCAGATGAATGCGTCCCCGGGAGCGTTCTCTAATGCGCTGGATTAACCCAGCACATAAGAGAAATAGAGAAAGTTTGAGATATGTAACTAATAAGACGTCTTAGATGTTGGCCGCGAGATCATGATGCTTCAGTGATGTAGTTTGTGACTGGATGGATAAGGAAGTAGAGCAACAATTTTTAGATTACCTTTTCACAAGCAATATAGAAAATAAGCCACGATGAACTAAGAGGTTCATATCGGTATGTTGATTCGCCAAGGGCTTATGGAAAACCTTAGAAAGAACATCAACCTGATGAAAGCTATAAGAAATGTGTATGACAATATATATACTGTTCGTTTTACAACGTTCTACGTCTTCCGATACCGAATCTCAAATTTTCTTTGTCTAGCCACTGATCTTGTTCAATGTCTCGCTCTTGCATATCATTATTAATCACCGCTATCCAGCTCTTCCGAGGTCTCCCACGTTTTCTTATTCCCGGTGGTTTCATTGGAGGATTTGCTTTGATAAGCGTTATTCTTCCATTCGCTGAACATGCCCGTACCAAATAAGCTGTTTAGTTCTTATTTCATCAGTGATTCTGACATTTGGTACTCTTTCTATTTTTGATCTTCCTGATGGCCATCGCCAGAAATCCATTTCTGTGACGTTAAGCAATTTCAATGACCTTCCATATGCTATACTCTTCACTATGCTGTTGTAAATGCATCGTTTGTTTTCATTTGACACAGTTTGGTCCCATAGAATGCTGTTTAACATTATGATGGCTTTTTGACTTTGAGTATTTCTGTCTTTAATTGCTTCGTCATTTGTATGACAATACCATATTCAGAGTAAAAACTGGTGAAGATGGTTTCATTTTACTAAAGTTTTTAAGCAAGGATACTGCCTCTCACCCACACTGTCTAAAACGTCCCTAGCACAGGCTTTAAAAATAGTGAAATACACAGGAATAGAAATCTACTTAAATGACAAGAATATCCTGTACACTATGTTTTGCAGATAACCAAATCGTGCTAGTACAAGACTACGAAGCTGCAGAGTATGTGACATGGAAAGTGTAAACGGGACTTGACCTAGTTCCACCTGAGCGTATTGAAGACAATTAACAATCTGTCGAAATACAGCCAATTTGTGCACTTGTGCGTTACCATATTTATTTCTAGACGATTTGGAGGCTTTTATGACTATTGTCATTAAGTGAAGAGTTTCGCCTCTGGCGTGGTTTACACGTTGAGTTACCGTGCTCTTTTGCTTTTCCTCCTGATGAAGCCCCATACGAAAGTGGGCAAAACGTTGAGTTCTTCGACCTCAATAATGACACGGTCCAATCCCGGAAGTCGTTTGTTACTTAATATTTATTTCCAATTAGATCAGTTAGTTGGTTTAAAATGGTGCCGAGGACTTTCGGCATTTTTAGCATTTTTGTTTGTGCAGTGTTTTAGTACTGTGCCGAAAGTGGAGGTCTTTTAGGGCAAAACGAGGCATTGGTGACTGCGCTTTGGTCAGATCAAGAAGGGTAATCAGCGAGTATAGTGGTTTTTGGTATCCGGGAATCGCGAGTTTCTAGCAATTTCGGTAAATGCAGAAGTGCGTCTCTATGCGATGTGAAAACGCAATCCATGAGTGTACTCGCCAGTTCAAGTAAAAGCTGACGAAATAACAAACTTCAAATGTATTTTGTTTTTTCAAGACCACCTACTTTAAAGAGACCGTACTAGTTAGAGAATCCTATATATTTATTATTTATTGGGTAAATTGGCTCTTATTTGCATAAGTTTAGAGTATATATTCTCAGCTGTACAGCCACGAACTGACATAATAAGGTAAGAGGCAATTCATTGCTGACTAATATAGCTGGAAATAAAAAAGGCAAGGTAATATTCAAAAAAGACGTACTAGACGTCTCGTTTTAGTTTGACGGTCGAGCGAAGGGGCTAGGAAACCGCCGTGTTTCAAGCATGAACTGGAATAAACCGTAAAGAAAATGCCGAGTGTCTTAAAAAGAATTACATCTAGTATGCTATGAACTTCCCATGATGCAATCTAGAATTTTATTTGAAATTGGCAAGACTGTAAGTCTATGTCAAATTCGTGGTTAGCAGGTTAGGTTTTGCGTCATTTTTGACACCAACTGACGCAAAACATAACCTGCTAATTTCGAATTTGACATAAACTTACAGTTTTGCCAATTTCAAATAAAATTCTAGATTGCATTATGGGAAATTCAAAGCATACTAGATGTAATTCTTTTTAAGACACCCGGTATAAATTACGTGTATCAAAGCCGAACAACGAAGCATACAGCACTGACAAGCATATGATGAACTAGGGCTGAAAACACAGGATGGAATAATTGGTGAGAGAATGTGGCGCTATTATAGAACAGCTGTAAAACGATGTATTTAATATTGCAACTAGAGCTAAATGCGTAGAGGCCAAAAAGGATTTCATAAAAATATAATCTTATGACATTCACGCTTTTAGATGTACAGTTACAGTTAATGATGATTTGAAAGCTGACTAGTCGTTAAATGTCAACACTCCATTGTTAATTGATAAATAAATGTATGTACTATATTCGAAACAAAACACCAACGCAATGCTCCTCAAGATTACGTACTAGTCAAAGCAATTTTGAATCAATTTCAATAAAAGTGGTGAAATATTTATCAACACGCTTTTAAAGAAAGCTTCTAGACAAATAATAAACAAACTCCGTGTTACTGATACAACATCTATTTTTAATGTTTGTTTACGAAATGTTTATGTCGTCACCACCACAAAGGAGTCCATTGTGCTTTTCTCTGTTAAGACAGGAATTTATCAGTATAATCTATCAGCCTCTTCCATCTCATATTTAAAAACTGTTCGAAAAAGGGTACCACACAGCCTAACCACTAACCTTGCAAAAGAGACTCAGAAAAATCATCAATTCCGCAATTAGGTAAATTTTTGAAAAAAAGTTGAGAGACCATGCTGCAGCAGTGCATGGTGCCTATCGAATTGGTTCACGCCTTTCATAAGCTTTCCACATACACGATGCCATAATTGTTTCGTAGGCGGACGATCCTTGGGAAAACAACGTCCATATATCATAATGGCTGTAAAATATTTCCGTAAGAGTAAGCTAGCATTTTTATTTATTCAGTTAAGTACTCTACTCGACCATATAGAAAATATATGTTAATCCTAAGCAGCTGCGTTTTATTTCTAACAGCAAACGCCAAATCTAATAGTAAAATATTGAATTCTGCATATTATGTCATACAAAGCTGACATTTTTCGAATTGCTCCTAAGTACCAGGCCAACTAGCCATGGCAGTCGCCGAATACAACTGAGATGAGATGAGGAAGAAATCTTAAAAAATCTACTTAACTGATCTAAGCATTCAGAATAATTGACCGGTCTGCTATTCTTCCCGGAAGGAAGAAATAATTCTAGGGTAACAAAATAATATGTGATACACAAATATACAGCGGACATACCTCTGGGTATCTGACATCAAGCAAAACACGAATTTGCATATGAATGTATTAACGGCATACTTCAGCGACAATAAAAACTAAAATCATAGAGAACACCCGAATATGGACATTCAGAAATTTGTTATTCACGCCTCTCGATTGTTTGGGACTTTTGGTATGTTATTAAGCATATTAAAAGGAATTCATAAATCATAATCTCATAGCCGAGTCGTTCACAAAGTTGCCACGTGTGCCTTAAAAATTAAATCGATTGAGGTTATTTAGTATTTCTAATTAAAGAGAGAAGCCGACATAAAACCTTTTAGAATCGCAGGAAATAAATATTTCGTTTGTGCAAAATAATATAAATATACTTTTTCCAACTTTATTTAACACTTCTGAAATAAAATTTCGAATCAATTAAAACAGATTTCACACAAACGAAGAAATCTAAATTGACATTTAAGAAACCTTATTTCACACAAAATGAAAACATATTTTAACGTCATGGAAACAAGTTTCAGAGTTTAAATTCTGGTAAATACAGCAGCATAATTTAACATCAAATCTTGAGACGATTTTGGAACCCGAAGAAGACGTTGAAATTATACGTCTTGCTTCCTATTCATATTTACTAGATCCTATTGTACTCTTAGGGAGTTGGTCCAAAGTTAAGAGAATACTAAACATTTTAAATTATGTCCTCTTAAATAACTAAGTACTAACAATTTCGGAGCACAAAATGAATATTCCTGAAAACTGCAATTATGACAAGACAAAGACACTCTTTGACGCTTTCGATAACCACAACCTCCAAAAATTAACTGTTTAGCCCTGCACAATTTTTCCCCGGCCAGGCTAAATCGAGATATAGGAGGGTTCGTACACGATAAAGTTTGGATGGATGATAGCGCAGAATGTATATGCCCGGCGGCCCCACCTACTTTTGGACTTTAAATACATGATAGATCCTTCAAAATACCAAACAGGGGTCGACCAGCTTCTGCGGAAGGTGCGTCTAGAGGCTGCCTCCAACACGAACTTACCTTTGAGTTTTCTGCTACTTGCTTTACAATCAAAGAGGGAAAGTATACCGGCAAGATAATATTTAATAAAAATATATATTGACGTGAGCCTACATTTGCACCAGATACAGTTAAACAGTCAACAAACGGGTGCCTTAATGCGGCAACTCCCGCCACGGGCGGTCTAGATTTTAACTTAATTAAGGTTTAGGTTTAAGTGACGCCCGCGCTCCCTCAAGTAATGCGTGAGCGGTTCCGGGGGGGGGGGGGCAACGGTAGTCTTTAGGAGAAAAAAGTGGGGCTAATTATTTCACTACTTCAGTATTTCACTCTTAAGTAACCTAATCACTTTCGCAAATGAACGCACTTCTTGTGAACGCACTAAGTTACACGCATATAACCAAATAAGGTCTACTTCAGAAACTTACGGAACGGTGGTATTGATGGAATCATCCACGTTGGAAGGCGCTGTCACACACTTAAGAGAAAATAAAGCGGGCCTTTTTAAAGATGCCGTCTGGATTGAAATTCCGCATGATTGAGCGGCGGTGAAGGTGTCAATTTTTTCGGTGTGGCGGTACCAAGATGTGGAAATCGAAAAAAGTTATAGTCCAAAATTCACTTGTAACCAATCAAGGGAATCGAAAATCAAATCCGGGCTCTAGGCCGTGTTGCGTTAACACGCGTAATATAGATAAATATATCCATGGGTAAAGCTATAGTGTACAGGTTTGCTGGATAATGGATTTGCTATTTATTGAAAAGGAAATACTTTAGTATCTTCTAATAGATCCGAAACATACATTTTTAGTTCCTTCAGGAGGTACGAGTACCTAATTATAATTTTTAACAATAAAATATTGTGTGTAGAATATGCATAGTTTCTGTGATTTAACATTAATAATTGCCTATACTAAGATGATAACCAAAGAGATGACGAATCTTATCACATTCCAGTAAAGGGCACATATGAATTGCATCCACTAGCTGCCAGGTATGAAACGCGTTATGGTGCTTTATTTTCATACTTAAACGATAAGCTCAGTTGTATTTTCTAAGTTTTATTATTGTAAATTAGATTTAAATAGTGTATTCTCAAAGGGCAAAAGTGCGGGACTACGCACTGTGTAGTGTGCCCATTATCAAGCTTAATTTGCGTGCACAGCGTTAAACGCGAATATAGAGTCTGTCCGAGGGATGAAAGGAGTTTGAACTGTAAATTATTTCACGAAGAAGCAATGATTAACGTGTGGGCTTGGGCCGAAAACGTGCGTGCTCATTTTTTGTACGAGACAGCTGCGAAGTGAATTTTACTTTGCGAAGAGTAAAATAAATACAAGCGGCTTCGATAGCATTGCAATAAGTACTTTGCTGCATACCAGTTCTTGTGGAGCATACGGCAGCATTTGTTGGAGCAGCCGTGTTCTTCAGCGTGTACAAAACAGATACGCGCATTGGTCAATCTGAGGTGTTAAATTCGAGTTTAGTTGTAAAGGATAAGAACAGGGCTGACTCCAGGCCAGGGTCGTCTTTGGAGCCATTTTGAAATTTGTGTTTCGTAAAGACAATTATTTCATCGTTGTATTCAATGTTTTAATATTGTTTTAGGTATGTTGTGTACTTACATGCGCATAGATCCAGCTTTGTCACATGTAGGTTCTTCTAGAAGCTAATCCTAGTTTTCTTTAATTTTCTTTCTGTTCTTATGCGTGTTTTTATGTGTTTTCAAGTCAATGGAAACAAATTTGCCTTTCTTGTGCATTGTTTTAAGTAAGTTTCAGATCGTGACACTTCCTATCTACGAACTGGGGTATTTTAGAGTTTCATATTCACTGAGATAGTGAGGTAAACATAAAGGGCAAATATTTATTCAAATTTTAAGGCGTACGAGAAGTATTGTTTAAATTTAAAGTTACTACGAGTACATGATGGCCAAAACCCAACGTACTGTTGCAGGTATTAGAAACGCTATACTTTAAGGCTATGTATATGCAAATGTTTTGATTAGCATGACTGACTTAGACAATGTATTTTGCCCTCAGTAGTTCTCATGGGTACTTGTAGACATATCACCACATCATAAAATGTAGAAAAAGTTGACGAATCTTTCTCTAATCAAGCACTACTTTTGTATATACGAACGTCTCTATTCACACGCAATATAGACAATTGAATGTCTAAATAAATACTTATACAATTCCACATTACACAACTATATGATTACCGAAATATAGCTAAGAATATTAAACTGTATGGGAATGATATTTCTAAGAAGAATCCAGGATAAAACTAGAAAGATAGAATCAGAAATGAGACGTACAGAGAGTAGCTGAAAGTTGAACCACTGGAATCTTCTATACAGCTAGGGTATGTCAGGAGAGAATTTACAAGAAACATTATGAGGCAAAGACAAATGGGACGTTCAAGATAGACGGAATTATGTGGAAAGAGGTGAGAAAACTAGCAGAAGATAGAAGGTGGCTAGAAGTATAGGAGAAATGTGTACCCTACACTGAAAGGTAGCAGGGAGCTGGATTATGCAAAGAAGCACTACATATATATTTCTATGATTGCCACTAGGAGGTTGAATTTAATGTAAATAAATAAATGATATTAATTACATTTGAAGATTAGTATTGAGAATACGTTTAAATGATAATAAAATATTAGTAAGTTTAAGGGTAATAAAAATGATCTGCGTTTTTTAATAAACCAGATTTTTTTTAAAACTCAGAAATGACATATTTTACGAACGTGTACTTAGCACGAATTACAAATTTGAACGTCGTCTTATCTTCTTCTTACCTACTTGACGAGGGGTAGGATTTGTCAAATTAATACTTAATAGTTATAAATTTAGCACTATAGTATGCATTTAAGAACACTAGATTGACTATAACTCTACTATTAAAAGTGAGGCCATTACCCTTGTTTCAGTTTAGTTAGAATTTCCATTTTGAAAACTTGTTTGACAGAGCATGCCCAAATACAACTGTTATGAAGATACACATATGATAAAGCAGGTTGCTCCTGTCACTAACGAATGTCAGGAATGACTAATTACCTGGTCTCTAACATTTGTAAAACGGAATTTCTATAGACGAACTATTTATTAATTATAATTAAGACACCTTGCATTTCTATTAAAAGAAATAATTAGCAAACACAGAGAGGATCAGAATCATACCTAAGAAGGAATATATGATCACCCCTTTCAAAAACTGAAATAATTGTTAGTCTTGGTTTTCGTGGTCTTGGTATTCTTCGCTCTAAGTACATTCAATTCAGTTTATTTAATTAAAAGTACATATATAGAGCACAAACAAAACAAGAACTTAAAAAGTCGCGTATAAAGTTATTCTTTGGAACTATATCGAACAATAAAAAAAGAAATTCAAGGTCCAAAAAAGAAAATAGTCTAAAATCATAGGACACTATTAGTGTAGCACAGTCGCCAGCGCCTCTAAAAAACTCACTCCTGGCGTAAATTGGCTTAACGTTCTCTCCCCAGTTCTAAGAAGCTTATTCAAGAAATGTAGACTTGCCAATAGACATGGCCTGCGACTTTCACTAACGGCTTTTCCCTCAAATACTAACCCAAAACTATGGAACGAAAACCGATGGAGACGCAGCAACTCTCTAAATCACATTCTTCCATAACGAGTCAGACGCAACTTTGTAGATTTTAAAACATTGTTGTTTTTGTTTCGCAAACTGGCCTTTAGTTTCCTTGGAAACTTGAATAAGCAAATTTACCACCACAATGTGACGAAATGACACTTAAATCTTTAAACGTCTCACGAAATAGAGCAGATAATACATCAAAACTCAAAAAAAAACACCTTTTATTATCTAAAATAATACGCTGAAATCGACTGGATACGTCAAACTATCATTAGTGGACACGAGCGTCAAGCGGTACACGTGACACGGCCTAAATCACCACTATCATATTATCCTCAACCTACGCTTCAAAATGTGGCAAATAACCACCCCTAATTATAAGCTCAGCAGGTGAGTATGGCAATTACCAGAGCTAGATAATCAAATTATCACTTTTCTAGGGGATAACAAAACCAGTAGACCTAACAATTCAGGCTAATCAAGTGCGAGCTCAACGTCTATGCTAACGAGGGCAGTTAGAGATTTTGATATCCTTACATTCACATAAAAATTAACTAGCTGAGCTAAGGTGAGGTCTAGTAGTAAGGCTATCTCCAGAAACACTCAAAAAGAATCATCAATTGATTTCCGCTTCTAGGACATCAAAACATTCACTAATTTATTATTAGAAACCAAAATCGTTGCAATTTTAATGGAATTGTAACAAATTAAAAATTTTATATTCGATGGCTTCTTGACTGTCTTATTCACATTAAGATTGGAACCACAAAAGTTTTGATATACGATCTTGGTATTGTCTTGTTGGTGGGCTTGAGTTCAATCTTGGTTTTCAGTCTTGTTTTAAAAATCAAGCCAAGACAATGCAAAATCAAGACTAGTACTGAGATCTCATGAATCTCTAGTTTTTACTACTTTTGACATTTGAAAAATACTACTGTTTAGTATCTTGTAATAGTTGAAGAATATTATATAGATAAGTTTCATAACTACAATACTTTGCACCATTCATCAACAAAAAATGTAGATGCTTAATTTTTATCATGTTTAAAGAAACCGATAGATTTTCCTTAAACCACGTAAAGTTGTAGTCTCAAAAATCATGACAAGACAACACTAAGACTATTGTTGAGCTCACGTTAACCTCTAGAATTGACTGCTTTTGGAATCTTGACAAATGTAGTTTGCATTAGTGAAGGTATGCCATTCATGCAATAACAGCGCAACGTTTCGCAATTACATTGCAACGATATTCATCAATTAAAGTTTTAGCTATCGAATTTTGTTATCATTTTTACCGACTAACGAGAATAGTGCATTATCAAATGTATACTTTTTAAATAGCTCCTTACCTATGATATTTCCACTTTTCGCTTTAGCAGGGGGAGGATCAGCAGCAAAGCGCGTCTTCTGGTGGGCCTTTTTGTTGGGAGTCGGTGCCCTGGGAGGACTGGTAGGAGAATAATCGGGAGGTGGCTCCGCCAAGGGTTCGTCTCGTATCTCGTTCCTCGACGGCGATCTATACCCGTTCTCTATTCGATTGTCGTCTTCTAACAGCAACCGCTGAGGTCGATCTTGAGCACGTTTTCGTTGTGGGGGTGTTGGAGTCACCTCACGATGGGGCGAAGTCCTGTAATCCCTCGGTGGTGATGGCTGGTAACGCTCGTGCACTACGTGGGGGGTTGGGGATGGGCTCGTGTGGATCACCACGGGTGAAGTCCGCGGTTCTCGGTTGGTGTAGACATCCCGTTCGCGTTCCGTCCACTCACTTATACCTTAGAAGAAACGTTTGAGTGCAGAATAGTGCGTGAATGCGGCATCGCTGGTCTTACCTTGAAAATACCTCGTTTGACGGGTGTGGTAGTCGTTTTCAGGTGGAGCCGGTGCAGGTGAAAAGTACCTCTGCGATTCGTCTACGTGTTGAATCCTCGAGGTTGCAAATTCAGGTTGCGGCGTCGGCTGGGATTTAATGGTGACATTGAAGAAGCTGGTTCTGGGCTGATTCTGCTGCTCCTTCTCTTCGTCCAAGTCGTCGAGAGAGTCGCGGGAGGAGCGCGATTCGCTGCCAAAATGATGCTCTAACCACTTCGAGGTCTCCAGCTTCCGCGTTTCCTCTTCCTGGTCAAAATCCAGAGGCTTTTTAGTTAGTGCATCTTTTCTGTCCAGCGGCGAAGCCGACGGAATGACTCCGCTTTCTACACCTGCAAAGAAAGTTCTCGTATATAATACTGAGTTTTTTCAGCGGCACTTGATTACATCTGAAAATCTATGCGATGTGCCGTGTCTTCTATTTATTATTAATCTTCACGATCGTGAACTTTCCCGGGTACACAATACCTACGCTTTCTATTAGTTACGCGAAATGAAATTTATACAGCGAATAAAAAACTTAATGTTTTCTATTGCATCAAATCATCAACAAAAATATGTTGGATCCAACCCGATGTTTTTGAAACCAGAGTTATTTGTAAACAATTCTTTACTTATCGTATATCCCAAAAATTTGCCAGATTAATATAATAGACGGTTTTCGTCTTCTACCGCCGCTCCGATTCGTTCTGAACTGCTAACATTTTTGGTAATTTTCGTAAAGCACTGCAAGATAATGGCTATTTTAAGGAAATTTTCAGGAAATTTCTAACAAACATTTAATAAGAGAATCGTTAAAGTTTCTTTGTATCACTCAAATATTATTTAACTTTCTAGCGTAAAAAGCACAGAAAATATGCATAGAAAAATTTGAGTTAATTTAAAACGTATTCAACAAAGTTAACAGCAAAATTTTAACGAGCTTGATGGAAAATATAGAAAATTGACAGGTAATATTTAGTGAGTCCGTGACACACGGTCTGAAAGTTTGTAGCAAATTTCTGCTGATTTACATTACAAAATATTTTCAGCAGCTCTACAGCAAAATTTCATGAGTATGCAACATACCTTTGCAAGATTGCAATAAATTTTATAATAAGTTTTTCCAGCTAATATTGCAAGTCTTCGGTAGGCTTAAATCTCCACCTAGTTTTTAGGAGATATCTAAGATATTTGTTTTAAAAAATAGCCAAGTTAGCAGTATCTTTTCAATATAGAATTCAAGTAATTATGACGAGCAATGAGCAAACTTAACAGTCTTCAGTAAGTGTGCAAAAAGATGTCAGTAAGTAAATATAGAATTTTTCGGCAAAAATTTTGTTTTAAAAACTGACAAAAAGGCAATAAAATTTCAGTAAGCACCAGGTAAATATGAAATAAATTTACAGCTAATTTTTAGTAAATTTGTAGCAAAGTTTCATCAAATTTTCAGTAAATTTCTAGTAAAAAATATGTAAGTTATCAAAAAATTGTGCTGGAAATATGGAAAATTCTAAAATACAATTTCAATAAGCAAGAGGCAAATCTGAAACATTTTTACAGCACATTTGTAGGAAGTTTTCAGACAAATTTCAGCAAATTTTCAGAAACAGATTTGTAAATGTATAGCAAATAATACTGTAAAAATAGAAAATTCTACAATACAATTTCAGTAAGCACGAGCAAAATCTGAAATAATTTTACAGCACATTTGTAGGAAGTTTGCAGAAAAGTTTTAGCAAATTTTCAGTAACTTTGTAGTAACAGATTTGTAAATGTATAGCAAATGTTGCTGTAAAAATAGAAAAAGCTACAATAGAATTTCAGGCAAATCTGAAACAATTTTACAGCACATTTGTAGGACGTTTGCAGAACAGTTTCAGCAAATTTTCAGTAATTTTGTAGTAACAGATATGTAAATGCATAGTAAATTTCGCGGTAAAAATGTGAAAATTCTACAATACAATTTCAGTAAACACGAGGCAGATCAGACACAATTTTACAACACGTATGTAGGAAGTTTGCAGAAAAGTTTCAGCATATTTTCAGTAACTTTGTAGTAACAGATTTGTAAATGTATAGCAAATGTTGCTGTAAAAATAAAAAAAGCTACAATAGAATTTCAGGCAAATCTGAAACAATTTTACAGCACATTTGTAGGAAGTTTGCAGAAAAGTTTCAGCAAATTTTCAGTAACTTTGTAGTAACAGATTTGTAAATGCATAGAAAAATCCGCGGTAAAACTTTGAAAATTCTACAATACAATTTCAGTAAGCACGAGGCAAATCAGAAACAAATTTACAGCTAATTTTTAAAAAGTTTGCAGAAAAGTTTGACCAAATTTTCAGTAACTTTTTAGTAACAGATTTGTAAATGTATAGCAAATGTTGCTGTAAAAATAGAAAACGCTATAATAGAATTTCAGGCAAATCTGAAACAATTTTACAGCACATTTGTAGGAAGTTTTCAGAAGAGTTTCAGCAAATTTTCAGTAATTCTGTAGTAACAGATATGTAAATGCATAGTAAAATTCCCCGTAAAAATTTGAAAATTCTACAATACAATATCAGTAAACACGAGGCAAATCAGACACAATTTTACAGCACATATGTAGGAAGTTTGCAGAAAAGATTCAGCAAATTTTCAGTAACTTTGTAGTAACAGATTTGTAAATGTATAGCAAATGTTGCTGTAAAAATAGAAAAAGCTACAATACAATTTCAGGCAAATCTGAACCAATTTTACAGCAAATTTATAGGAAGTTTGCAGAAAAGTTTCAGCAAATTTTCAGTAACTTTGTAGTAACAGATTTGTAAATGCATAGAAAAATCCGCGGTAAAAATTTGAAAATTCTACAATACAATTTCAGTAAGTACGAGGCAAATCAGAAACAAATTTACAGCTAATTTTTAAGAAGTTTGCAGAAAAGTTTGAACAAATTTTCAGTAACTTTCTAGTAACAGATTTGTAAATGTATAGCAAATTTTGTTGTAAAAAAGTGGTAAATACTCCATCAGAAGTCCAGTAATCACGAGGCAAATCTGAAATAAGTTTACAGCAAATGTTTAATAAGTCTGCTGTAAAGCTTCAGCGAATTACTAGCAAAGTTGTAGTAAAAATTCGCAAGTTTATAACACATTTTGCTGTAAAAAATGCCACAATAAAATTTCAGTAAGCATGAGGCAAATCGTCAAGATGTTTATATAGTCCTAGAAATACACCAAGTCAAAATTCCTTCTCTTTTTATTTATAGTAAACTGGACGAGAAAGAAAATTACTAGAAAAATGAACGTTTTTTAACTAAATTTTAATTATTGAAACGTCACCTGTCATTAAGCATTGACAAATTATTAGTTCAAATTTATCCCCTGCTTTTTTAAATTTCTTCCAACATGAAACGTTTTAGTGACCAATCTAAAAACTTAATTTTGAATGTAGTCTCTTACTTTGAGAGACATAATAATTATTGTCAAGCTCAAGGAAAAATAGCATGAAAATAGTAGCTGAAGCATTGAAAATTTCCGAAAGAACTATTTATCGGTTAAAGAATTCATCTACTTATTCAGATGTAGTCTATGCAGAGACAGTTTCGAAAAAAGCCAAAGAGAACAAAACTAAGGTAAATCCCACCATATAATAAATCGTTTCTTTTTACATAATGAATATTGATTGCTGTTAATAAATTTTTAACTAAAATATAATTCTGAGAAGTATTCCTGTCTAACAATTAATGCATCTCCAAAGGCGTCACCTGGGGTGCGAATTATTAAATAGTAAATTGATCCAACGTTGAATTGTGAATAATTATTGACTCACCCATGTATATTCGTTACCACGATTAACACGATTGTTGTTAAAAACTGAAATAAGAATGCACATGCAAAAAGTAACTAAAAAAACGTTACTCTTTTGTTTTTTGACTTGGTGTATTTCCAGGACTATAGCAAATTTCCAGTAAATCTGTAGTAACAGATATGTAAATGCATAGTAAAATTCCCCGTAAAAATTTGAAAATTCTACAATACAATATCAGTAAACACGAGGCAAATCAGACACAATTTTACAGCACATATGTAGGAAGTTTGCAGAAAATATTCAGCAAATTTTCAGTAACTTTGTAGTAACAGATTTGTAAATGTATAGCAAATGTTGCTGTAAAAATAGAAAACGCTATAATAGAATTTCAGGCAAATCTGAAACAATTTTACAGCACATTTGTAGGAAGTTTTCAGAAAAGTTTCAGCAAATTTTCAGTAACTTTGTAGTAACAGATTTGTAAATGTATAGCAAATGTTGCTGTAAAAATAGAAAAAGCTACAATACAATTTCAGGCAAATCTGAACCAATTTTACAGCAAATTTATAGGAAGTTTGCAGAAAAGTTTCAGCAAATTTTCAGTAACTTTGTAGTAACAGATTTGTAAATGCATAGAAAACTCCGCGGTAAAAATTTGAAAATTCTACAATACAATTTCAGTAAGTACGAGGCAAATCAGAAACAAATTTACAGCTAATTTTTAAGAAGTTTGCAGAAAAGTTTGACCAAATTTTCAATAACTTTCTAGTAACAGCTTTGTAAATGTATAGCAAATTTTGTTGTAAAAAAGTGGTAAATACTCCATCAGAAGTCCAGTAATCACGAGGCAAATCTGAAATAAGTTTACAGCAAATGTTTAATAAGTCTGCTGTAAAGCTTCAGCGAATTACTAGTAAAGTTGTAGTAAAAATTCGCAAGTTTATAACACATTTTGCTGTAAAAAATGCCACAATAAAATTTCAGTAAGCATGAGGCAAATCGTCAAGATGTTTATATAGTCCTAGAAATACACCAAGTCAAAATTCCTTCTCTTTTTATTTATAGTAAACTGGACGAGAAAGAAAATTACTAGAAAAGTGAACGTCGTAACTAAATTTTAATTATTGAAACGTCACCTGTCATTAAGCATTGACAAATTATTAGTTCAAATTTATCCCCTGCTTTTTAAATTTCTTCCAACATGAAACGTTTTAGTGACCAATCTAAAAACTTAATTTTGAATGTAGTCTCTTACTTTGAGAGACATAATAATTATTGTCAAGCTCAAGGAAAAATAGCATGAAAATAGCAGCTGAAGCATTGAAAATTTCCGAAAGAACTATTTATCGGTTAAAGAATTCATCTACTTATTCAGATGTAGTCTATGCAGAGACAGTTTCGAAAAAAGCCAAAGAGAACAAAACTAAGGTAAATCCCACCATATAATAAATCGTTTCTTTTTACATAATGAATATTGATTGCTGTTAATAAATTTTTAACTAAAATATAATTCTGAGAAGTATTCCTGTCTAACAATTAATGCATCTCCAAAGGCGTCACCTGGGGTGCGAATTATTAAATAGTAAATTGATCCAACGTTGAATTGTGAATAATTATTGACTCACCCATGTATATTCGTTACCACGATTAACACGATTGTTGTTAAAAACTGAAATAAGAATGCACATGCAAAAAGTAACTAAGAAAACGTTACTCTTTTGTTTTTTGACTTGGTGTATTTCCAGGACTATAGCAAATTTCCAGTAAATCTGCAATCGAAGATGTACACGTTTATCGTAATATTTTCCATAAAAATGACAAATTTTACAGTATTATTTCAGTAAGCCCGAAGAAACTCTGAAATAAGTTTCAGTAAATTAGCAGTAAATTTGTATTAAAATATATGTACCCAATTCGTTGAGAACACTTAACCACACACATATTTAACAACCGCTAAATACGGCTGTTAAATATTAGTGTGGTTAGGAGTTTTCAGCGAATCGTTTCTGAATTAAACCATAGGCTCCAACAGTGTGTAATTAAAAGATATGTACGTTTATGTACAATCGGGCGGAATTGGTCACTTTATACCCTATTTTGTAATGTGCTCTACTTTACAGCTGAATAGCAATAAAGTACTTTACTGTCAGTTTAACAAGCAATGACAATTCGTGACATCGTAGGTTGCCAACATTTATAGAAATGGCTTTAATTGCGAATATTTTGGTCTGTACATAAAATATTATATGCACCCCGTGCATAACTAGCGTTTATGGCCATTAGGGTGGTTCTACGTTATACTTAGTGGAAAAAACTTTTTCGAATTTTTTTGGTCGCACCCCCTAAAGTCGTTCTAATGCCGAAAAAACAAACGTATACAAAATTTGAGCCCAATCGAATAATAATATTAACACGTGCCACCGAGCCCCGAAAGTTTCCAAATTGCAGATTTTAACTTAATTCACTTATTATCAATTAATATCTCGCGAACATTAATTCGTATCGAAATTTTGATAATGACATAAATAAAAGGAAATTTAATTTGCTACTAATTTAGTTATATGCAATTTTTTTGTAAACTTGTTGGAATTTAAAAAATATGCGTTAAGTATTAAAAAAAGGTAAAAATTCTTGAAAAATTTCTTTTTTATATTAATAACTTAGAATATAATATAATTAAGCAAATATATTTATTTACAAATTAAATAAAACGAACAATATTAAATAATTACTGAAGTTACATAAATTGGCAGAATTATATTTACAAACTTAAGAATAAAACAAATATACCAAGTTACCTATATGTAAAATAATTAAATGCAAGTACGGTTTTTGGTCCTCTTTCTTAGTAATTAAGCTATTATATTTTTCGACCAGTTTAATAGTTCTTTCCGCAATATCATTTGTGACGTGAAGTAAACAATTACATATACTTACTTAAATTTTCCATTTCTTCGTAAGTTCATTTTCTTCTTGCATCTTCTCTTTCCAGTCGTTATGCAGTTCTCTTCTCTTGTTGATGTAACCTGATATCAACACAACCATACTACCTGGTCGCCCTTTTTGCCTTTGAAGAAGCAAAAACTGTTTATCTTCTTCTACATCTATTAATTCTAGAGCGTTCGCATGTGCGATATCGAACAGGTCGTCAAATTTTTCAACAAATTGTTATTCCTTCCTTTTATGAATCCGTTCTTTTATTTCCTTGTTTTAGCAGACTCCTTCATTCAGAGTATAATAATTCCAGCTTTTGTACAGAATGATGTTCTTCCTTAGCTGGCATCCGTGCTTTTTACCAAAACACTATTCCTTGAATAATTAATTTTGCACTTTTATGTAAATTCAATTTAACTATACGCATATTAAAAAAAGTACTTGTAAAACTTGTTCGTTTGAGAGCAATTTACTACCAATAATTTAATGTGCATCATTTCCTATTAAAAGTGCTTAGTCTTTTTCACGAAGAACCTTTGACGTTGAGGCCATTTTATGCTTTAAAATTTTAAAATGGTATATCCTCCCTCTAAACATCTGGTTTGTATTGACAAACAAAGAAACTGTGTTCGACAGTTCGACTCGTTTTTTTTTAAATAACTGATTCTAAAAATATTTCAATATACTTAAAATAGGTAAGAAAAAATTATTATTGAATTTCAAACATTTATATATCATAAGATCTATTTACTTGTACCGGGTGGCCATAAATATCTGATATCACATCACCTTTGGAATTAAAACCGCTTTATTAAAATGATGAATCCAACTAAACTAAATGTCATTAATGTCATCACAACTAAAATTCCTATCTGTTAAAAATTATTTCAGATTGCAATAAGTAATGGAGTTAGAACAGGAGAGTTTTATAATCGAGTCGTAGGCTAAACTGCAGAATCCAGGGCACATTCCCCTCCTCTTATTGTATTTTATTACATTACATAGGTACCAATACTTATCGTAATTGAAATATAATGCTAACCAACATTTATAAGTAGCTAATTCCATGACTACCGGGATCTCAGATATTTATGGCCACCCGGTATTATCAAAAATCGCCTAAAATTGAATAATGGATTGCAATTTACTTCAACATTGTAATACTACGTTTTTCTAACACTTGACGCATTTTTTAACATCTGGTAGGTTTGCGGACAAATTGCATATAACTACAATTGTAGAAAATAAAATTTCCTTTTATTTATGTTATTATCAAAATTTCGATAGCACTTCCGGTTCGTCAGATATTAATTGATAACAAGTGAATTCAATTAAAATCTGCAATTCGGAAACTTCCAACGCTCGGTGGCACGTGTTAATATTGTTCGATTGGGCTAAAAATTTTTATGAGTTAGTTTTTTTGGCATTGGAACGAATGTAGGGGGTGCGACTAACAAAATTCCGAGGTTGCAAAATTAGAACCACCCTAATGGCCATTGGGCTCTAATTTTTTTACCACGGGCCATGAAAACCTTCTTATGCACTTGGTACATAAATAACTATTATAGCAAACTAAAAAATGGCAATTTCTACAATAAAATTTCAATAAACACAAGGCAAATCTGAAGCAAGTTTACAGCAAAATTTTAATAAGTTTCCAGAAAAATTAATTTCCATTAAATTCGTAGTACAAAATGAACACGTTTAAAACAACTTTTGCTATAGAAATTGCACAATAAAATGTCAGTAAAAATGAGGCAAATTTGCAAAGTACTTACAACAAATTTCTAATAAGTGTGCAGAGAAGGTTCAGTGAATTTTTAGTAAACCATGTGCAATTTTATAGAAAAGTTTGCAGTAAAAAATGACAAATTCTACAATAAAACATTAGTCAGCATGAGAGGCAAATCTACAATGTCTGCAAAAAAATTTCAGAGAATCTTCAGTACATCTCAAAGATTGAAAGTTTACTCCAAATTTTGCGGTAAAAATGGCAAATTCTGCAATAAAACTTCAGTAAATATGAGGCCAATCTGCAGTGAGCTTACAGCAAATTTTTATTCAAGTTTACAAATTTTCAGTAATTTTTACTTCCTTTTACAATAAAGCAAGTATTGGGTTCACCCCAAAAATTCGAAATTGAGTTTTCAACAGATCTTCACGTTTTAGAGTCCCCTGAACCCCAAAAACATATTTTTTTTCATTGGTCTGTCTGTGTGTCTGTCTGTGAACAGAATATCTCAAAAACGGAAAGAGGTATGGCGCTGAAACTTCATATATAAGTTTTGGGTACTATGTAGATGAGACAGCAAGCTTTTGAAGAAAATCGCATAACCGGAAGTAGGTGTTTACTCTTGTGATTTTTCAGTTTTTTTAGTTTTTTTTCAAAAACGCGATTTTTTTTAACTTTATGTTTTTATTACATTTTTAATGTGTATTGGTGTGAGATTGGTGATTTTCCAGTTGAATACTTCTAAAATGGGTTTCTTTTGTTTTCTTTCAATTTTTTTTATTAACTCCTATTTTAAATAGAACACCCTGTATATTATTACATTTTTGAATTCAGCTTAAAATTCTAGAGAAAATTTGTCTCTTGAACTAACACTCTATTTTGTACCGTTTTTGTAAAATTTGTAATTTTTGAAAATTTTTGACAACTGCTTAAAAATTTAAAATCAAATTTTTGGCTAATTATAAGATCACTGTAAAAGGAAGTTGTGTGCGTGTATCACACCAGATTTTTTTAGTAAAAGTTCTGTAAGTTTAAGTAAATTTTGCGGTAAGAAATGGTGAATTGTCCAATAAAATTTCAGTAAGTACGAGGCAAATCTGCAACAAGTTTACAGCAAATCTTTAATACGTGTTCAGAAAGGTATCAGCAAATTTTCAGTAAATTGGCACTAAAAGATCTATAAGTTTATAGCAAATTTTGCTGTAAAACTGGCAAATAACATTTCAGTAAACGTGAGCCAAATCTGCAACGAATTTCCAGGAAACATTTGGAATGTCTGCACAAAACGTTCAGCGAACTAAGTTTGAGGAAACGTACTAGTAAATCATCAGTAATTTTAAGTTAAAGATGTAATTGTTTTTAAACCAAATTTTTTGAAATTTCAATAAACATGAAGTAAATCTGTAACGAGTTTACATCAATTTATTTGTATTTCAGCAAATCTTCAGTAAATTTGTAGTAAAGTATCAGCAAGTATTTAGCATGTTTTGCAGTAAAAATGAAAATTATCTACAATAACATTTCAGTAAGCATGAAGCAAATCTGCAACTAATTTACTACAGCAAATATGTGTAAGGTAGAAAAGTTTCGGCAATTTTCAGTAAATTTGTAATAAAAGGTGTGCAAAATTATAGCACACTTAGGGGTAAAAATGACAAATTCTGCAATAAAATTTCATTAAGCACAAGACTGAAACAAGTTTACAGCTTTTAGTAAGTTTACAGGACAATTTCAATGAATTTTCAGCGGAATTGTATAGTATGATCAACAATTATTTTCATTTAGTATAGCCCCAAGGTTTTACAAGATGGTAAAGATGAGGAAAAGAAATTTTTTCCAGTATAGATCGCAACAGACACACTACGTTTTACAAAAACTTGAAGCTGATACACATATTCTAGTTGGAAGATTATGTATAAACAGAAACCTGAAATCTTTTTAAATCACTTAGAATTAGAACACTACTTTTAAGGGCTGCAGGAAGAAATATGGAGAATAGTCAGACGACAAAAATTTTAAATAAAAGATATAATTAAAATGTATCAAAGTTACTTATTTTCTATGTTCATACTAAATAAAGGGTGTTTTTTAGAAGGATACAACTTTAAATTAAAATAAAACACAGAAAGATGTTTTTAATATTCATGAAATTGGCTTTATCTGAAAGATAATTTTATGGCATTTATGTTTGAATATGATTTCGGGCATGTGACCGCCGCGGCTGGCGTGTACATGACGTAATCTGGAGGTCCAATTTTCACACACTCTTCGCAGTAAATCAGGCTGTATTTCGGCAATAACGCGTCGAATGTTGGCTTTCAAGTGCTTAATTGTTTCCGGTTTATCGGCATAGACATGCGACTTTACATATCCTCAAAGAAAATAATCTAACGGCGTCAAATCGCACGAAAGAGGTGGCCAGTTAACAGATCCACAAAATGGATCCACGAAATGGATCTGTTAACTGGCCATCTCTTTCGTGTGATTTGACGCCGTTAGATTATTTTCTTTGAGGATATGTAAAGTCGCATGTCTACGTCGATAAACCGGAAACAATTAAGCACTTGAAAGCCAAAATTCGACGCGTTATTGCTGAAATGAAATACTGCCTGATTTACTGTGAAAATTGGACCTTCAGATTACGTCATGTATACGCCAATGGCGGCGGTCACATGCCCGAAATCATATTCAAACATAAATGCCATAAAATTATCTTTCAGATAAAGCCAATTTCATGGATATTAAAAACATCTTTCTGTGTTTTATTTCAATTTAAAGTTGTATCCCTCTAAAAAAACACCCTATAGAAGCAATAGTGGAATTATCTGGACACCAGAAGTAATACTTGAAGAACGACAAAAAATGACATACATTCTGATTTATTAAAATATTAAATACTAGCTCTAACCACAACCGAAGAAATTATAAGATACTACAAAATATCACAGAAGGGAGATTAATCATTCTAATATTAATTTTAAAAAAATGCATGCCGTGGGAACAAAGTCAGATAGAACAGATATAATGGATGATGAAGACCACAGAAATAAAACTTCTCAGACATATTGAGGAAAAAACACTTAAAGACGGGATTAGCGCATAAGCAAAATGAAAAGCATCGACCACTGGTAAAGAACAAGGGAAGAATGGAGTACCCCCATTAGTAGGGTGGTAAAGATAGCTAGATACTACTTTCCAATAACACAGGCAGAACGTTGGCTATTATTCATGCATTTATTATGCAGACTAATTTCTTCATTAAGAAGTTTTATTTTATCACGCTTTCTTTTATATTACGAAAATAGTGAGGTCAAAAATACCTAAAGTTTTCCAAAAATACTTGACCAATTTTAGTTTCTGTGGCTACATAGGGTGTCTCAAAATCATGGTAGAAAAAATAAACACCTAAATAATGATATTCCCAAAGTATTCCAAAAATCGGTAAATACATTTTCGAGCATAATTTTTTGCAAGTAATTATACAGGTCACTGGTATGTAACATACATTGAAATAATTACTAATTACCCAACCTTCAAGGATGAATTTGTTCAAATCCGGGTTTCTTATCGCAAGAAAAGCAATAGCGCAGGTGTTTTACTATTAAGTGCACTATTTTAAAAGTGGTTTATCAAACAGTCTTGTGGTGTATTTGACTCGTATATTATGTTTAGTAAAATTAAAAACAGATCGTTTTACGAACACTAAGAGAATTGATATGAATTTGTTGTATGGTTATAAGTTTGCAAATGTTAGATTTTTAATGCAGAGACGATCCCTGGCTTATGTTGCAAATCAATGAGAGCATTTCGAACATATTTTGTAAAACTGAACATTAATGTGAATCTAAGTGATTTAATATAAACAATACTTCTGCCGGACCGGTGAGTATATTTATCAGTAATTTAAGGATACTGATTGTTGGCCGATATAAAAAATAAAAACCACAAATATGGATTATACTATCGTATACCATGCTTTTTTTCTCTACCATAAATTTCGGACACTCTGTATACTAGTATACCAGTATAGTTGAAAATGTAAAAAAATGTAGACAGCACTAACAAACTCCATATTTCTAGACTACAATGTCATTTTTCGTTCATTTTTAAAATAATAAACATTTTTCTTGATTCATACAACAACCGAACCCTGATTTACTGATTTATATCGTTTAAAGACTGGAAGTGTTTCTAGCAATGGAAGAAAATGTCTGTATTGCGCATAGAGAGGAGTGAAGAAAAACACATTAATCTATTGAAACTGCTTTCAAAAGATTTAAAAACAAATCTAGATGGTTTTAGATTTTTCTAAATAAACTTCTACGTTTTTGCGAATGTTTGTCAAAAATAATTACTTGATAGTCTTTTTCTTAAATATTAAGATATTCATAAAAGATAGTATTTTTGTATTTTCTCCTTATTTTTAAAGTATATCATGCATCGCCTGTTAAGTCCTTCAATGGTGGAGCCTCAAATCTTTCAGTGTGAACTACAGTCTTCACCAAAAGTATAAAGCATCCTTAGTTATCGGTGTTATCTTATAAATTAACAAAGCTGTACCTCACATGTTGCATATTTTGTGGTTTGAAAAAATAAACAAAATTAATTTAAAATGTGCATTCTCATAACACATTTTTGGGCCACCTGGAGGGAGTTTCGTTTAAAGGAGAACATTAGAAGCATGTCATACTGTATTTGTGGTGTCTGTAGTGGTGGTAGGTTGATGATTTTGGATTGTAGGGAAGCAGGAGACGTTGGATAAAGTGGGAGAAATGTTTGTATCCGAAGGAAGAATGGATGATACTAAATACATTTTCGTTATTTAAGCTATGCTGGACACCTTAAATCCAAAAATATTCGGAGATACGGATCTTTATTCAAATATATTCAGCAAAACTGCGTATTTTGAGATGGCCTGCTCAGTCATCAGACTGAATCTCATCGAGCACTGGTTGTCGTGACGATGGAATGTCTAAAATCCATCCTGAGACAGGAATGGAAAAATATATCTTCTGCTGAGTGCAAGATGTTCGAGTTTTTTATGAATAAAACAGTCCTAGGCGTTGTAGCAGGCATTCCATTAGTTTTTAAAAATATCGTCATTTGGCAATAATGCTTTATACTTTTAATTAAAGCTACACTTAAAATGCTTTCTAACGCATAAACGTCCTCAAAGAGAAGAGGCCGATAAACCTGTATTAGGGATATATCAACAAGGCTGACGACGACGACGACAGAGAATACTTATAAACAAATTCATCATACCTTTAACTCGGGTCTGTCGATTTGCGGTACCATTCTGCCTCCTCTTAGCACGAGCACTAAGGGAGTCCCAGTCGGGTTCGTCGATGCCATCCCCTCGCCGCTCGGCTTCGGTAGTTTCAGCCCTGAACCGCATCTCGTGCCCGACCTTCACACCATCCGCCACATAGTCCACTTCCTCCTGGTCCCTGGATTTGAAGAACCTGTAACGCAATCACATGTGGTTTCGCTAACAACTGACGCTCGCCTTACCTTTGGTGGCTCTCTCGATGGTCGTTTTGGTCGGGTGCCCCTTCCGGTAGCTCGTCGTCTTTGACTTCTTCGTGCTCGGTGGTGCGCTGTGTTTCGGTAACGATGCGCCCGTCGGGGCGGACGGAGCTCAGTTCCCGCGTCTCCTCGGTGTCGGTAACCTTGTTGGAGCGATGGGCCTCGTTTATCAGTCGTGGTCCCGTTGATACCAGGGTGCGACCGGCTTCCTGCGACCTCAGCACTTGGCGCAGGTCTGACTTTCCGCTATTCACAGCCGCCAGGAACGCCTACAATGAAATGCTCAACTGCAGATGTGTCTTGGAACAATGGGCTTTGAGTTATCGAATTGCGTAGGGGACCGCTGAATGCAGGCGATGAACACCTGAATAGATAATTAAGCTTGAGATAAATCGGTTTAGCTGACAGTGCGCACATAGGAAGATATGAAGGGTACCTACTGATAGTACTGTAATGAGTAATATAACTGTGTAGCTTTCTATATACTGCTTTTGATCGGAAGGCGCGTAACAAATATAATTTTAAATGTCGACTAAAAATCTAGGTGTTGCTTCAGTTCAATTTAGAAGAGTCAATACCAGATAAACAATATGGTCCAGGCTTAACTTTGGCATACAAAAGCGAATAAACACAGAATTCGTTAATTGTTTGTCACAAATAAGATGATCTACATTATGATGTCGAAAAATATGCAAAGTGGCTGTTCGGGGATTTTGCATGCTCTAATAGATATATCTGCAAGGAGTTCTAAAATATGTTGTAAAAACTGAAAATGGTCCAGTTCGAAAATTGTAGATAAACTAGGTATTACTAATGATATGATGCTAAAACTCGTTAGTTGTACACGACATGAAATGAGGAATTTCATGCAAGCAGTTAACATTTTCTAAGCGTGCCATTTCCACAGATACGAAAGTTCTTGGTCCCCTGTACATCTTATTCATCTTGTCTTCTATATTCATAAATATAATTTATTTTTGCGGATGGTTAGCTACTACTATTAAGTTGCACTTCAGCACATGCAGTATTCCAACATCGCTTCGGAATTTTAAAAATTTAAATTAAAATTACATCACATTTTGGAAATATATTTAAACTCCAATCGGCGAATTGAACAGTAGCAACAGCAGCCCTGCAAAACATGATAACCAGATGAGCTCCGAGTAATGATAGACTAACATAAAAGGTGTTGAAAATGGAGGACGAGCTTTTAGAAAAAGCAGTACTTGCACTCCTGAATAAATGTCTGCAAAAATCGAACGTCCCAGGCACATAGCATAATGTAGAAATGGTAACAGTATAGGAAACAGAATAGGAAAGCGCCAGCGGTATTTGCAAAAATGCGTTTGTTAGATGTCACGTGTTTTCAGTACTTCTTTACGGAGTAGAAGCATCATAAAGAAAATAAAAGCATTTGAGATGTGGCCATACCGCCGGACGCTCAAGATACCATGGGTGGACAGAATAACAAACATGGAGGTTCTAAGAAGAATGAACAGGGAACGAGAAATATTGATAACCATCAAACGACGAAAACTCGAATACTTGAGTCACATTAGGAGGACAGATAAATACCAACTACTGCAGCTAATCATGCAGGGTAAGATTCAAGGGAAAAAGAGTGTAGAACGTGAACGAAATCTTAGAGACTGTTTCCAATACACGTTAGCTTCTAGCCGACTTCAGCTCTTCGATGGTGTCGATTTCTTGACCCATGGGGTTGCCGGCGCTATTAATTACACCCCATAAAACGGTCTGTGAGACGGCTGCCCAGAATATGGAAACAATATTGTGTTATAATTTCAAATGCGTCTCCGAGGCTGGCCCGAGGATGCCAGTGCAGAGCGTTGCATTACTCAAATACGGTGTAAATCACTTATTTAATAAAGCTAATGCGATACTTTGTTTTTAATTGACAATATCTTTATTATTTGTTCACATACATATAAACCGAGCCATTTAGAATAGCAATCCCCAAGATACGCATAGATGATTGCCAAACTCAGTAACGGAGAATGCACCTAAAATGAAGAAGAAGGTAACAGTATGCAAAAAGAGCACTAAAACAAACATAGAGAACTATCGCTCTATAAGCTCGCCGTCTACATTTTACAAACTTTTGGCCAATATAGTAACAGCACGATTGAAAACAAGTTAGATGAATATCAATCCAGCAATCCAGCTTTCGCAAAGGATATAGCACAGTCGATCATTTACAGGTCATCACTGACTGAGAACTGCAATGAGTACAATACTCTTCACATCTAGCATGGATAGCATAAATTATCAGAAAGCGTTCGACACTATTGAAATGAGGGCAGTCATAAGAGCGAGGCTAAGCTTCTGGTACTGAAATTTCATTCAATACATATGCAAACGATATTCAAGAAGACATGCTTAAAGAAAATGAGCTGCATAAGCAAAGTGAAAACATTGATCATTGGTAGAAAAGAAGGGAAGAATAGAATAGCCACATTATTAGTCTGGTAGAAGTAGCTACATCTCGGTCTCCAATAAAGCGCCGAAAGATAGAACGTCTTCCTAAAAGATGCAATAGTATGCTATAGCCTCACTGAAGAAAAAGCAAGCAGCACGGTTGCTATTGTTGATGTACTCATTAGTAGATTAATTTATTCATTATGCAATTTGAGTACATCTTATAATAAAACACGTAAAACACGAGAACAGACAGGTACTCAAATTCCATCCAGTACTTGACGTAAAACTGGTTGAGGACATGTTTACGAACAACGTTCAATCAAGAAGATTCGGGCGAGGAGATGCAATCTCACTCAAACCCTCTAAGATATTTTTAAGGCCTTGATATGAAATTCAATGAGAGTGAACATTGACGGAAAATCTCTCATTGACTAACGATATCGTTCCCATAAACAGTGACGTGAAAGAGCTGAAAATAATGCTGGGGAACTACACAAATAATCAAAAATACTTGGATTGAATATGAACCTTTACAAAACAAAAATCATGACCCGAGATACCATTCATGTCAATAACTAGACACTGGAAACAGTGCACGAATACGTCTATTTGGGCAAAACATTAAAACATGAAAATAAGATCAAACAATGAAAGTCAGAAGGCTACCTTTGGAGCTACAGTTTGAACAACCTTCAAATACTCATAGATCTAAAAAGTAGTATAGGAGGCATATGTGAGAAGAGGCAGGAGAAATGTGGGATAACGCTCGAAGGATTGCTGAAGAAGACCAGAAATAGAGTAACTTAGTTAAATATGGAAGAGACTACATCAACCAGGAGTGGGCGATGATAGGCTGAAAATGAAGAAGGAGAAGAAGAAACAAACGAGTTATGAGGGCCTGAAGTTTAAATATTTTATAGTCGAGATCAGAAGTAACAAGGACTTATCTACGTAAGTATAAAAGCAACACAGATGATCGGATACGTAAATGACATAATATGGCGTAACACATTTCCATGAGCAGAAAGAATATGATCTTGATGCGACCAGCACTCACATATGTTATAGAAACAAGAGCACAAATCACGAAGACCAAATGAAAACTAAGAACTATCGCAATGAGATCGGTTCTGGAAGTTATATAGCGACATAAGTAGACACACGAACATATACACGGACGAGAAAGATGCGAATTACAGGATATTGTAAAATGGATAAAGTTGAGTAAGCAGTGGAAGGACAATGTTGACCAAAGTAAGTAGACCCCAAAGACGACCCCGCAGAGGTGGGAACAGATCTGAATTACTTCCTCCATCCAATATGATACGAAGTTCAACCAAACAGTAAATTCTCTAACCACAAGAAAGAAGAGCAATGAGAAGAATGGCTGAAACAGTGTGAAAGTAGTACATACAGTCATGTTGTCAACGGCCATTTAAGGCAAAATTTCAGAAAAAATGTTCAATTTAAATAAAATAATTTCACACTTGTAACGCCCCGTTACGGCTCGTTGGCAAGCAGTCGAGTTCGAATTCAACGGCAGCTTTGGTAAGTAGCTTCTTCTAGTTAAATTTTGCATACTAATTTCGATATTTAAGTCGGTTCCCACGCGGCTTTCTTAAGGTTATTCTACAGTTATTCAAGAAATAATTCGACCTCCCATTTTTCGTTTCTATGTGCGAGCTGGTTAGAAACTCCAGAATATACTAGGCCGCTTTTTTCCGAAGTTAAGTGCACTCCTTGCTCGTGGCGTCCTTAGATTTTACGAAATGAAGCAGCCAAATCCTGCTTAGAAGTATTTTTTGTCAAGATGCAACATACTAGGATCTTCAACCTCACGATTTCTGAACATAACATCAAATCAAAATGTAAGTATATGCATTCCTCAGCGTTTTTATCGACAAAGGCAGTTGCCGCAAATATACTCAGATTTTGCTAAGGCCTTAGAATATCCAACTGAAGCGTGTTTAATTACACCTTTTAATCAATCAGGTTACAACGTTAAAAGGTTGGGTGATTAATCGTTTCAAAATTTCTGAAATGGCGCGATACACACAGGTGGCGATGCTGCGTTGCACCCCGAGCTATTAATTAGCATGTTTTGTGACTAAAATACTTAAAAGTTGATTCTTAGTTGTTTAATTATTTGTTAGGCAATTGTCCTACAAATCTCATGTTGCTGACACCTGAGCCTTCATGGCTTATATATATAATTCATGTGTTACTGCGGTTATTTGGGTTTGATTAAATGCCCCTATTGCTAATAATATTTTTCTGTTATTTCCGCAACCCTTTCACCTATACAATTTATATAAGTATGCAGCGAAGCACTAAAGGTAGGTGGTGTGTAATTAATTGGCTAGATTTGTTTTTATGTTCTGAGTAACGACAAGGCGCCCAAATGTTCATAATTCTACTGTTCAATTTTAAAGCCTGAAGGATTTTTGCCTAGTCCTTACACCACGCCATATTCTACCGAGAGCTCTTGAGCTATCACAGACATGTCCACCCTTCGTTTAAGGGAGTGGTACACACTTTACTAGTGACAATAATGTTTCTATGCAACTGCTGGAACACTAAGCAAAATGTAAGTGATAGTAATTTGCGCCTGGTATTGTAATTGGAAAAGCAAGGTTAGAGCATCTTTTACAACTTTTTTAAATGTAAATTGTATGAATGCCGCAGTAGTGCATAAAGTATGCTTTATCAAAACACTTTTCATAATTCCAAAAACAATTTAAGTACTTACATCAATGTTGACAAACAAGAAAATTCAAAATTTTTGTTTACAACCAATCACTAGGCGTGAACAAAACTGTATCATGGGAAAAGTGATAAGTGGCCGCTCTGAGTTACTTTACAGTAAAAGTGGTGAGAATCTTAATTAAATTTTTATCTTATTAAAAAATAATGAGTAGGGATTAAACCATGATTTTTAGCCTCCTTTCGTTCAAGTTGTAAAAGTATTCAGTATTTAGTTGCTTCGTTTTGGCAAGATACATTTTGGATATGTTTGGTGGATTCGAATAAAACTGTTTAATTTCTCTCCATCGGTAAATTACAATGCAATTGCGGTACGCAACAACCTTCAATGTTTACTTAACATGCGAAACAAAAGACTATAAAACTATTGTGGTGAAAATTACGCGTGTGAGAAATAGACTATATCGGAATGGTTGAATATCAATTGACGCCGTAGACTAGAAGGATTGTTTTGTTCAAGTGGTATGAAAGAAATTGTGCAAATTTTTTAAATACTCTTGATGTTTTTACATGTAAAGTGGACCATGATTGAAGTCACTACAAAGATAATTCTTTTTCTTCGCAAAACTAAGCGCGAAGGGATGCATACAAATTTTCGATAAAAGATCAAAACAGAGTTACATGTAGCTACCTTTGTTCAACAAACCATCTGCATTCTACATCAAAGAAAGGGCAATAGGAAACATATGTAGAACATCGTAAATGTCAATAAGGATAATATATTTTTCTGTTTTGCAATTGAAAACGCACCTGCATAGAAGTTTGTTATTTATTTAACGCTATTAATTTACCTCAGTCTTTGGTTTCTTATTGATGCACTATTATTCAAAAGTAACTAGCTGACGGGTGCAACAATTTAATATTTATCTGTAACGTTTTAGCTTAATTTTTGATGGAATTTTACATTTCATGTTTTAAATTTGCATCTTACACACTTGAGACAGGCGTTTTTTGACGCGTATATGTTGCGATTTCAAAATAAATTTACTTTCGGCTGTGGTAATGCTTGCCATATAATTGCAACACCTGAAAGTGACATTATAATTATATTTGTGGCAGATTGAGGTTGTAGCAGCTCAGGGGAACCGAAGGGTTATATTAATTTTCTTTCTCGTTTGATGGTTTTTAGAGCTTCTGTCTGGGAGTCTCTTGTTTATTCCGTATTTTATTTTTAGACTAGTGAATTACCCGAGCTACGCTTCGGTTAGCTAATTTAAGAGAGATTCATTAATATAAATATAAAAAAGGATGCATCGGCCAGGAATCGAACCCGGGCCGCCCGCGTCGGTCCAGTATCTTCGGAGGAGATAGCGAACAAACATACAAACAAAGAGACCAACTATTTTATGGTATAGATACTTTTCAAATCGTTTTGTGTAAAGGTTGCCTGCAGAGTTTTTAGTAGCTTGTTAAGCTGCAGTTGGCATTTTTTTTTAAATTTGCCGTATGCAACTTCGAAGTAGAGCTATTTCTAGTTCCCGTTTTTTTATCTTTACTTCCGATTCTGTAAGATGCATTTCCTTGTGCTGGCTTTATTGGTCAGGTGCGGATTTGGTGTTCTGGATTAGTGAATTGCTGCACGTCCCAGTTTTACTGAGATATTCTATGCTATTTTAGAATTAAAACTGCCGAAAGTCGCTGCTCTACCTTTACGTGGTCTGACGCTTTCTCGCATTTCTTTGTAGTCCATTTTCTAGTAACCCAATGTTCCCTACGTTATCTGCGAGGAACTCTTAATAATCTTCGATTGCTGAAGGTGTCCACTATCTGTTAAACCTGCACATGCAAATTGAAAAAATTCTACCACCTGATAGAACGTATCGATTTAAATCAATTGCGATTCCTATCAATTATCGACGAGTGAAGGTCAAGAGTATTTTTTATTTCAGCTTTTGAGTAACCGAACGTGCAGCTACCACCCTTGCGTTTCCCGCCGTCATTAGACCTGAATGACTTATCGAAGGTTACTTCAAGTAGATTTTTAATTTTCTATCATTTTATAACTAGTTGACAACCATTACCAATTGAATTTACTTTGCGTATTTGTCAAGAATAGTAAACGAGTAGTTTCGCTATCTGGCGATTGTGCCAAGAGATTGCTTTGTGTGGTGTAAAGAGTGCAGGTCTATAATTGTGTCTGTTTGGTGAGGACTCGTCGTCGTAGAGTAACTTGTTTCAATTAAGTAAATTTACGGTCGTTTCTAATCTGATACAAGAAGGCTACTCAAAATGAGAAAAGACGCCATAGAATTAATTTTCGATTACTGTATGTTAAGTTTCTTGTTTCTATGAATTTCTCAAAAAGAAAAAGAAAATTTTTGGTAATACTTACATTTACTTTATGAAAAGTAGAGATAAAAACTGTTTGGCTACTAGTTTTGGGAAATGCGATTTTCAGCTATATATGGTAATTTACTATAATCACATATACAAATTGATGTTGCAAGAGACAAAAATTACCGATACTAAACCAAATGGTGTTAATTTCCTGTATCCTGTAGTATATAAAGCAAATGCGTCAAATAACTAGGAATTTTGATAAACAAGCTATATTGCGTCTTTCGCTTGTTATTTTTTACACTGACTGAGCTAGAAGTGGACATTACGATATTATGTTAGGTGCAAATTTTACTAAGATACTATGACGATAATTCCCCAAGAAGCTAGTATTATGCTGTTGTTCGTGTTTTCAGGGGTGTTGATGGTAATTAGTGATTATCATTTTGTACGTATAACTTATAACTTCCACACAATTTCTAGTTTCAGCAACACGAATTCGACATTACATTTGAGAGGCTGGAGGTATCTCAATACAAGGTTGGTTATGTAGGCAGTGCCAAAACGAACAATTTTAAATACAACCGCACGTACACAGCTGTGAACATAACCATTGATATTCAAATGGAGATTAGACAGAAGCTAGAGGTATAGTTTTATCTTAACAAACACTCTTAAAAAGATATAATCAATGGGAAATATACTTAGATGCTGTTGCATTGCATCTTCTTAACTCAAATAGCTAATGAACGTGCTAGATAAATCGTATTTAGCTACAGTTTGCTTTTTTTGTTCAGATAAGCACGTTCAGTACTGGTACAGCCAAAATCGGGATTCTTATTTATGCAATCAATTTGTTTGTTTTTGAAATTCGCCACACTATTGTGCTTTCGATTAAAAAATTAATAATCAACAGTAATATCCCAAGTGCATTAAAATAGCCGATTAAATTTTGACGTTTTCTGTCAGAATGTTTTGCTAAGAAATTTGTCAAGTAAATTTGACGCTCAACAAGAATCCCGAGTGCGCAGCACGAGGGATTTTGAAGCGGAAAATTTACGAGATATATTTCTTCAGAGCAAAACATTCTGACAGAAAATCGTCAAAATTTATTCAGGATAGTTTACATGCACGCGGGATGTTCGGCGTGATTATTTCCTGAATAAATAGATAAAATTCAGTTGGTGAAGCACCTTTAATAATCATGTTAAAATTATGCACAAGCGATTAAATTTTGACATAAATTTAACCGCGGTTAAATTTTGACGTTTGAATTTTAGTCATTATTAAACTGATAGAAACCGTGGTGATTACGCATTATTATGGATATGAAGGAAATAATCAACAGTAATATCCCAAGTGCATTAAAATAGCCGATTAAATTTTGACTTTTTCTGCCAGAATGTTTTGCTAAGAAATTTGTCAAGTAAATTTGACGCTCAACAAGAATCCCGAGTGCGCAGCACGAGGGATTTTGGGGCGGAAAATTTACGAGATATATTTCTTCAGAGCAAAACATTCTGCCAGAAAATAGTCAAAATTTATTCAGGTTAGTTTACATGCACGCGGGATGTTCGGCCTGATTATTTCCTGAATAAATAGATAAAATTCAGTTGGTGAAGCACCTTTAATAACCATGTTAAAATTATGCACAAGCGATTAAATTTTGACACATATTTAACCGCGGTTAAATTTTGACGTTTTAATTTTTGTCATTATTAAACTGACAGAAACCATAGTGATTACGCATTATTGTGGCTATGAAGGAAATAATCAATATTATAGTTATTGCTGACATGTCCAGTGGACACGGAAAGCACAATTTAAGGAAACTGCAGTTACGTTTATTATTAATTAATTAATGTACTATTGTTACTAGAAAAACTAGGACAAGGTTTTTTGGCCGTGTGATTTTGAACTTTTGACTGGCCACTGAGATATGAATAAATATAAAATTATTTCAAAACGTCACTGTCATTAATGCACAAAATGAGTTTAGTATCGAGAGCTAGGGTTATTTCTTGCTTAGAAAACGGTATAACTATTCGGGAAATTGCACATTTATTTAGTTTTCTAATTATTTTGTATTGTAGTTTCTGATATTAAAATTCAACTAAAATAATAAAAATTCCTGACTTCTAGATTTACAACTTGTCCTGGTACTTTTGTAGCAATAGTACATTCCCAAATAAGATTAACTCTAAATAACTTTTGCCACTTCAGATAGTGTACCAAGCATACAAAATGGCCAGCAACGAGTATAGAATGTTTCCATTAAGGTATATGGATAATTTTTGCGCTGCTGTAGCCAGAAATGACTATGGTTTCGATGACTTCAAGAAATGCGGGAATTTTACCTGCCCCCCTAGAAAGGTATTTTTGTTTTTTATCGCTAATTTTTTTTACGTTTACAATTTCAATTTATATATAAACTGAATTTTTGTAGGGCATTTGTACCATCTGCAACTGGGCTCCCAACACGACTCATTTCCCACCCCACATCCCAAACGGAAAATACATGGTGGAAATGATTTTACTCTACGACTCCATCCCAGTTCTGACTATGCAAACCTACGGCGTAATTACACGTCCGCTTCATTATAAGTAGTTGGATAAAAAAACAGTGTAACAATAAAATTTTGAATAAAACACGATATACACTGTCAAAATGTAAATACTAAAAAGTGGAGTAGTTGCATGCTTCTAAGAAATAAAAAAAATGCGCATTTCAAATTCGAATTTAATTGTATTTTTAAGGCTCTACAGTTTATATATAATAGTTATTTATTATACAAGTGGTATAAGTGCACTATTAATATACGCGTGTGTAAGTACACAAGTATATTAATGATGCATTATCACACATGTACTGTACAAAATTTTATCTACAACTGCCCCAAAATTCAGAAAAGTGCATTAAAAGAAATGTCAGGTCTGTCATTTTCAAATATATTTTAGTAGGCAAATGTCATTATGTCATTCATCTCATACTATTTCAGTTAGATAATGAAGCCATTACATAACTGAGTGGTGTAATGAGCTTCATTACCTAACGGAAATAGTGTCAAATGAGTGACGTTATAAGTTACTTATCCCACTGGAGTAGATAAAATTACTTAATAGTATTCCAAATATTCTTAAAAACATTGTGGCCGCTGAACGCTCTAACTTGCAAATCGTCAGTATTAGTAGGATGGTGAGCTGTGCATACTCAAAATAGTCTGTAACCCATAGCGTTCAAAGAGCCAACCAAGCTACGCCGGAAGAGGACTTGGTTAACACTACAATAATCAAAATCAAATAAGGGCGCTACCAACTTGTTATTCAACAACTGGCGAATATAGATTGGGAGATTTACCAGTGATATGGTAATCGCAACTTCTATTGAGGAGAGATATCCCAAAAATAAATTTATCAGTATCAGACGCAGACTCTTTGATAAGCTGTAATCTGTTATAGAAAGAAGAAAGTATAACGCAATTAACGTGATATTTATTTCTAATAAATGCTGAAAATAACATAAGAGAATAAAAGAATATTGAATATATGATATCTAAAGCCCGGGTACGTAAGTAGTTGAAGTGAACTCAATACCGGGGCGTGTACACGTAGTGTTCACAGCGCAACATATTTATTTTAATTTCAAATGTAGGCTCAATGCCCGCATAAACAAAGCACAAAGTACATAAAAAGTATACATATAAATCAAGAATACATATCACTACATCAATAAACGGTACATGAGGCAAAAATAGAAAAATTTAAATATCATAAACTCAAACTTATTTACGCTAATACATTTTGAATTGTGACAAAATATTTATTTAGATTAAAGCAAGATTGCGACTTATTTGTAGAATCCAACATACTACGAAAATGTCCAAAAAAGGCCCAAAACCGCCACTACAAACTTCAATCTACCAATCCATACTTACACACCCAAATCCCGTAAATCCATAAAACCCAAGTACAAAAATCTACAAATACGAACAAAAGTCATGTTACAATAAGACGCAATTAGCGTATAGACGCGGAGCCCATTCGGAAAGTTACTTATCGATAATCATCTAAAATGTGATGAAAAATGCGAAACAACTTCCCAGCATGTGCTTCTCGATGGAACTCATCATATATATCAGCTATCTCCAGTCAATCTACTAAATAGCGGTTTCCCAGATTCCAATTAACCAACAATAAAGGATTAGGCAAATAAAGAAGGTATTGCAACCACTCAATTATAAATCTCTCAAAAATTACAATGGTATATTTTATTTCTGTGAGCTCGAACCGGAAGTCGTTCGAATAGAAGAAACTAATAAACTAGTTCAACACCACAGCTGAATGAAATAATCATAGAAAACCTAACCGCAGAAGAAAGTTTCTAAGTGACTGGGCTAAGGCTCACGACGGCGATATGATAAATTCGTAAAATAAAATAAGCGATACCCCAAAATTCAATAAAAAACGCCTGAAAAGCTAAGGCAATACAAGGTATTACGTGGAGATACGACCAGATAAGCCAAATAATATAATAACAAAAGTGACCTTGCAAATAACTTCATACAAGTGGGAAAAGAAACGCTGCTTGTTGTATGCATTCACTATTAACACATAAACCAACAATCACTAACGAAATGTTAGCATATATCTAACCTTCAAACGTCAAAGCAGACAGTTGATTTGAAATAGGTAAATACTGAACTGCCAGAGCTAATTAACCAAAATAACACTTTCAGAGGGGCCTAACAAAACCGGGAAACGTTACATTAGTCGTGAAGGAAAAATGCGAGAATCCCAAACCAAAAGCAGAACTACAACTAAACTCATCTTTATCCTTTATATTTACATAGCATCAATGAAGTAACTTTCCGAAAAATCTACAGGTAAGGTAGATAAGTAGAGCTAACGTTAGGAAATGAGCAGAAATGTGTGCTTACGGTAAAATCAAAGTAACAACATCTTTACTCGACAAGCCTTTATTCCACACATGGGTGAGTGATTGCTTCACAAGCTCGCCTACGTCGGTTAGAACATTGGTAACTACAAAATATTTTTCTTGGACCACGACAAATAAAAATGACTAGGAATATTTTTTTCCAGCGTGGCCGAGCGGTTAAGGAGCTCAGGCTGCGGTGCCACGGTACGGGGTTCAATCCCCACATCTGGCACCTGGTGGGCGGCCCACACAGTTGCCCTAAAAATTGGGTACCGAAACCAGAGTTGTGGAAGTAAGAAAAGTAAGGCAGTCGTCGAAGGCGTGATGCTAACCACATCACCCAGTACGTCGTTAATGGTATGACAAATTGACTGGGTTTCGGAAAGAGATATTTCGGCGACCCTGACTCGCCGTGTTTCAGGCCATATTCTTTCGTGTGGAATGAAATGCCCTGAACTTTACTAGGAATATCTTTAGTATTAATTCAATTTTTAGTTAAGTCCAAATTGTTCAAAATATTATGCAAAAATAAGGCTTCATCGTGACAAGTTATAGAATGGTCACAATTAAAATTTCCGAATTTGTAAAGATTACAGAAAATATTAAAGAAAAATAAAATAAGTGTGTCACTTAAATGAATACTTCATTGAACTGTATAGGTACTTTTACCTATAACTACAGTTTTGTCATATGGAAAAGATGTCATAACAAACACTTGGTTCAAATTACCAAAGCGGAGGTTGTATACACGGACGTTACCTAGGCACCCAAAAAATAATATTATAAAAAAATATTATTAATAAAAGGTACAGAAATGTATTAGATTTGTGAAGACATATCTAGGGGCAGACATTAATTTTGACCATAACCCGCTAGTAGCACTGGTGTCACTATAGCTGAAGAAAATAAACAAAACAGCACTTCAAAGGCCTCGCTTAGACCCAAATATCTTAAGAGATAATAAAATAAAGGAAGACGTGTAGACAGAGATAAATAGAAATTTACAGGCTGTTAAAAATTACAACTTTGGAAATGAAGTCGTAAATAAAAATGGAAAGAAGTTAAAACGTTGTCATGGACGCAAGTGCAGAAAAGCCGAAGAAACCGAAAATCCAAGCAAAGCAAAAACAGATGGCTAAAGGAATACTAAATCTGATGAACAAAAGAAGAACGTATAAGCGAAAAAACAAAAACAAATATAAAAAGATTTATAGAGAAATAAATCAGCAAATAGTAGCTGCCAAGAAAAGATTATGAAAGACAGAAGTAAGGAAATTGAAAAATTACAAAACAGAAGTGGCCCATTCGGATTTCATAAGAAAATTATAGAAATTACAGGTGTAGAAATTAACAAATAACATGGATCAACGTACTGATACAAAGAAGCCTGAACATTAACAAAGACATTATGCCTAGAATTTATTAACTATGAGAACGCATTCCATTAAATCAGACATGGGCGTCCAACTGAAATTCTTAGAAGAATCAAACTTGACCCTTGCGGCATTCGAATAATCAGAAGCCGACAGTTAGGGTGCATGTTGAAATGACTGAAGACATCAAAATTAAAAGAGGGACGTTGCGTACTGTACCCACAAGTCCTAAATGGTACGAGGCAGCGAGGGATAATAAACAACCCCTTCCTCTTGCATAACAGGTAGCTATATAATGGCAGACGGCCATGCGCCCGGATTGCGTATTACGATTCCAGTTTGCTTACTTTGAGCTTTCTGAAGGATCTGCTCAAAGTCTAGATCACATTTTTGTCTCCAGATTGCTTTTCCGGTTCGATCACTTTGATCAAATACAAAGCTATGGCCCGACTCCACTTGATTAATTGTCATTTAACGTCATATACTCTGGTAATAGTGTAAACTGCAAATCGCGCAGTTAAGACTTCCTATGTAATATGCATTTTAGATTAATTTACTAGATTATCTGTATGCAAATTGCCGTAGAACACTGCGGTAATTCAAAAATCAAGGTGAATCTGTTTGCAGCCATGGCAATGGTCCCCACACGCACTACATTTATTTTACCTTTATTACAAATTGATGTAAAGGCATCCATATCCTTAAAAATTAAGATATCTTTTGTAGCCTCTACTTCAAGGCGATTTTAAATATTATTTTCGGAATATTTTTCAATCAAGCAGGTTATCGGGAAATTTGCATTTGTATAGAAATCGACAAATGTGCTTATTTAACTGTGTGAATTTGTAAAAAAGAAACTGTACAAATTGGGCCGATAACAATAAATTCTGCTAACCATCTTATTAAATGCTCTCATACCCAAACAACAACTAGACACCGACAGATGAAAGTATTAAGCGCTATTAAATAATACCAAGGCGTTGATAATTGTTGTGCATGACCCAGATGTTTGTTTGCAAGCCTCACAGGTGTTAAAGTGAGCCGCGGCAGCGACTCGGTTGCGGTGTCACCAGGTTACTCCACATAATAGATTTTACCATACTCGCTGCTGATGCTTGCGAGTTTCGGCGTTTAATATTCATTGATGTCCAGAATTGTGCCAGCGCTAACAAAGAATTTCTTTGTGTTTGTATACACCAGGAGGCCGTGCCACTTTCAGCTATTAAATCAGCGGATGTCTCAATAAGTTTCCACTGACGGTTTTGTTTTTATTTAAAAAAATTGTAAACAGTGTGTTATGGACTCGCGATTTGTCCAAAATTTATTTATTTGTTTATTGATGCGAATAACAACAGGTTACAAACCGACGAGATTCAAATTTATCAACGCCTGAATTTGATGGTAGATAAACTACACCAAAAATGATTGAAAGTTTTTTATTTGGACGAACTTCCACCTACACTTCTTCATTTCCACGCTTTGGTACTTAAATTAGCGAAGAACCAATATTTGAGTTGACTGCAGGAAGCACGCCACCGAATCGTAGCTCGTATCACTTGAGTCCACAGACTTGCCGCAGCGATAAACGTTAAATTTATTTAAAAAGGTAAAGGTTCACGGTCATTTCAATTCCCCCAACTGGGGGCAGGTTACTATTGGAACTTTGCGTCCCTCTTCAGCTAAGAATGGGAATTATAGAATGGTTGAGAGAAAGGAGGGCTGGGGAATGGAAGACGAGCAAGGAAAGGTGGAGAAGTACGCTGCATCCCCTATCCAAAGCCATTCCAATTGGGCAACCCTTTGAACTATATCCGCATCTTTTATTCTTCGTCTGATTTCTTTGTTTCTGAATCTATCTCAAAGGCTTATTCCTAACATTATCCATTTCCTATTTGCAAAGGTGATTTGCTCGTTTAAGAGTTAGTGTCATTAGATTTATTAGGACTCTTGAATTTCTGAAGATTTTTCTAAATTGCCAAACGCTGCCCAGCTCAAATCTATTCGACGAGTTATTTCAGTACGTTGGTTTCTCTATCCTAATTTGATTTTATGCCCAAGATATACATATCTTCATTAAGGACTTTTTCATTGTTTGGACTCATTATTTTTGTTTTTTTAAATATTCATTTCAAGACCGACTCGTTACCATGCTCGATGCAAATGCTCTAGCATATCTTTTAGTTCTTTGATATCACTACTTGTTAGGAAACTTTGGGAAACGTGGGTGGTTTAAATAGGATTTATCGATGTTAATGCCTTTCTTTTCCCACATAGTCTTGATGAAGGCTTTCAACACTAGAGTAAATAGTTTTGGAGATATAGTGTTTCCCTGACAAACTCCCCCTTTAACATTGGCATTATTTGGAATGACTGAAAAACATTTACTGTGATAGCACGATTTCAGTTTAAAGTGAAGAACTTCGTAGGGGATTGAAAGGAAGAAGCACAAGACCAAAGAGACGATACACTATTAATTTATACATAACTTTTTAAATTTTCGTTAACTTTTACATACTCCGCTTTGTTTGAAATATGTCATATAAGAAACTACTGATTTTATGTATCACATATGATGTGATACTATTTAAACTTTTAAAGTTAGAATGTGGCTGGGATGAAAAATCCTACAATTCATGACCTAATTGTTTTAGTGCCGCCTTGTATATGTATAGCATATTATATGTATTTATATAGTCAACACTGCAGGCCAAATACGCCCATGGCTTTGTTGCATATCTCCTTTCACTTTTATTTATCTGTCTTCAAACATAAATTTTCATTTCATCAAAGCTCTTCTATACTGCCTAGAACTATCTCATCTGTGGCTTACTCCTTCATCTCCTTCCAAATACGGCTCTCCTCAAAACTTACTTCGTTGGTCTGTCGATCGACACTCTCTCTACAAAACCGAGTTGCCGCATTAATTGGGATCTTCTGACATTTTATTGTACATATAGTTATGTTAGGTCATAATTCCTCCTTCATATCGTTAATCACTTACTTCCTTCCGTTCGTATAATCTTCTTAATATTTTTCTCACGCAGATTTCCAGTACTTCTTTATATTTTTTATTTTATTTCCATAGCTGACGTTTATAAATAATTACCTGTTTTACAATCAACTGCTCTTCCTAAATAGTTAAAATTTTCCACTTTTAAACACTATATCGTGCACCGTTTTCAGTGACTATCCCATTTCTACTTTGACTTTCTTCTAATAGCAAATATTTTGTCTTATTTTCATTCATTGTGAATCCCTTGTCCATTGATGGTCTTGTCTTTCTGGCTGTATGTTTAAAGTTCTTTTTGTTCTCGCCACGATCATTATGTCATCCACATAGGTTATAATTTGTACTAGCTGACTGTATATTGTTTCTATTCGGCTTTCTTTGAAAGTTTTTTCTAAATTGATACTGAACATTCTTCTTGACAGTGGATCTCCGTGTCTTCAAGCTCTAATTATTCAATGTTTTTCTGAGGTATGCCCATTTATTGTAACTCTATACCCAGGATTAAACGTATTAATTTGTTCGACGCGTCTATTTCACTCATTGCTTTATACATATCACTTTCTTCGCTCAATCAAAAACTTGGTTAAAATCGATAAAATCATATGCTGTGGTAATTTTTGGTGTCCAGAATTATTCAAGATTTGTTTCAAATTGGAAAATGGATCCATGACTAACCTATTTTTCCTTAAGCCGGATTGATATTGCTTCGATCTACTTTTTAGTGGAAGATCTAAGATTATGTGCACTATACCCATCAATGCTATTGTATATACTTCTGGTTGGGTTAGTTCCCCTTTCTGCACTGCGGCCTAAAAGACCTATTGTGCACATCCCCGTGCTTCACCTAGCCTCACAGAGGTATTCCGATGTCCTCAAAAAAGCTTACTAGTGCGTTTAGTGAGGTGTTTATCAGCAGTTCGGGTTCGATTGTTGTTTCCCCAAAGTGTTTATGTCGCAGAGTTATGAGTTCCTCGCACTCGCATATCCAGTGGATTGGAGTCTCGTCCTCCTCTTCACAGAATATACAGTCTGTGTTTGCTGCCACTCCTATTGTGTGCATGTGTTTGTTCATATAACAGTGTCCTGTAGTCAATGCCATGCTTCTGCAGTTTTCACAGTTTGCAGTTTTCTTCATTTAACTGACGTCTGCTATAATTTTATGTAATTGTTCTTCCATTTTCTCTTCTCCTGTTGTCAGAATGTCTGCTGTAATTCAATCCTCTCTTGAAGGTTTATTTTTTTAAACAATTATATGATTTTTCTTGTTTCTTTTATGCATAGTGGCACAACATTAACATTCGTTATTTCCTATTTCTACTATTTTTACTCATTATCGTCTTCTATCTTAAACACTTTCTGGAAATATTCCACCGTCTGTTCATACCTTCCTATATTCCAGCTAGAACTATTATTGTTTGCTTCCTAAATATCGTTTCGAGGTTGTCTTTATATCCTTGATGACCAATATCCTCTATATGCTCTGTTTTCGTTTTTCTGTATATTTTTAACCCTTTTCATGGGCTGTTTGCATTGTTTTTTTAATTCTCTCTTGTGTTTTCTATTATCACTTCAATATTTATTTCTTCTCGTTTGTTCTATGATTTTTTGCTGTTTCCTTTCAATTTTCTAGTGTTTGTGCTCCATTTCTGATCATTTGTTTGAATAGTTTTTTTCTGCAGAGTCTATTTTCAATATAGACATATCTGCTAATTTTCCTTTGGTATTCGGCTCGTGAAAGACGACTCATTTAGTCTTCAACTTATCCTGAAATTTGTCATGTACACTTGCAGCTAGTTCGTTGACAAACAATTTAATAAGCGGTGCGCAAAAATACAAATTACTGGGCTTAACTAGTTTATGTAATGATATAGCTCTCAGCTGCCACCAGTTTGTAAATTATAGAGCATTCGTGCATGCAGCATTGTCAACCGAAATGCACGTTCAAGTCCTTGTTAACGTCAATTTAACTGAAGCCGTATTAGCTTTTACTGCCCACTACAATAAGTAATTTCACCAATTACTTGTGCTCGTATTGGCCACATTTGGAATGGAACGGCGCTTACTCTGCTCTATTTGTGTTTGCATGTACATTAGAATTCCATTCTTGTAGCCAGTATTTTATTTCAGACGATGGCAAAACGAAAAAGAGCGATTGCAAATGGAAATTATGCAAACGTTGCAAGACTTGTAACTGCATTTATGAATTTACGTGCAGGAATACCAGTAGTTCTATGTTTGCTTGCATTAATTTGATTATGTATGAAAATAGTGAAAACGCAGTTTTCATATTCTCGTATCCTATATAACTTATCTACAACCTTTTACATAACGTCTTATCTTATTATTGTCTGCACAGTAAATAGTAAAAGGTTTTCTAGTAGTTTTTGTAGAATGAAATGAAATAAAAAAAGTTGTCGAATCATTACTGAAAATAGAAATATGTCCACATCACGATTTGTTCCACTTTGAATGGCTTGTACATCTATAGTAGGCTTGCTATTATTAGAAATGTGGAGATTTTTTGAGAGAGTTGTTATGTAAATGTATGCAGGTGTTCGTTTCTATATTCAATTATAAAATTATATACAAGAATAAAGACAACGCCATAGCTTTAAAGAAAAAAAACTATATGAAGTAATTAGCGAAAATTTCATCTTATTTTTATTTCAAGATTTACAGAAATTCCTTCGGTTAATAGAATAAACATCATCGGTAAAGCCTCCCCGTGTATAATTACGTCTCTTGTCATAAAAAGTATGCGGTAGACATGCTTGCAATTTGTTAAAGTTGTGATAGAAGTTCTGAGACGAAACTTGTTAAACTGCTTATTTCAATTACTTTGCCCTTTTAAGTAAAATTCAGGTTTGTTTATAACAACACCCTGAAAACCTACCCCTATCTTATGCCTAGTAGAGCCTTCCTAGTAAAAAAAGAGTTAGAAAACTAAATAGTGCCCTAATTACCGCACTGACTATATATATTTTGATAAACAACTATTTTAAAAATATTTTAATGAAACAGTTATTTTATGGGCGACTGTAGACGCAAAGCATTTTTTCTAATGGGAATTTTAGACACCTGGTACTAATTAGTAGGGAATGTGTTATAATGTACATAGCTTATACGTGTAGCTCAGAATTAATGCATTCTTTCTACGTTTACATCGAGAGTGCTGTTGAAGCCTAATCCTTCTCATGTTTGCTTTTAACATACCGGGTGATTTTCTAAACGTAGCGATCTCGTAATATTCTTACAAATCTAACCGCAAAACTGTATAGACTGTTACTTTTAGATTTAGCCTTTAACTGCATTGTGTCGTATGTGTTAAAACTTTTATTTTGGATACTCAGCCAAATGTATTAACTGTTTACTTGACTAAAACTTGTACCACATCTGTAACAATGCGTATTCAATCTAAAAAAATGAAATAAAGGCGGCTATGATCAATAATTGTATGAGTAAGGTTATCCCATGCTGTACCGTGTCTATTTGTTGTGTTGTTACTGGGAGCTGAAAGCAAACAAATACTATATTAAGATTGCTCTTGGAATTCGTGTTCTTTTAGAAAGAGAGAGAGAGCGGGGGGAGAGAAAGAGAGAGGTGAAGACTATGTGAAAACGACGTAGAAAATATTATAGATCTGTCTAAAAATATTATTTCAAATGTGACAGCAGTTCGAATAATACAAACAAAAAGAGCACTGAGAAGAAGAAAAATATAATCTGACTAAAACAGTAGTACTACCTGATGTGAAGATTTTCCTCCTAATATTTGAACTAAATAGATTCGCTCTATAAATTTTTCAAGTATTTTTTTATGACAACTTTCTGGAAAATACTGCTGAAGATTTATCCCTGTAGAGTACACAGTGTAATGAAATACGTTCAATTCTACATTTCAATAATAATGAAAAGAAGATTTCCGCTGGCCAAGATGTTATGTTATTTTGCATTTTTAGCGCACTTGTCGTGACCCATTTATTTGTCTGCATTTTGGGCGAAACCGGTTCTGTCCGTTCATATTCGCGAAATTAGACGCGCGGTACGAGATCGCACCACTAATGTCCGCAGACTCCTTGGGGGTTTATCTCTGCCATTACGCCCTGCACAAAAGGATAATAACAAAACCGAGCTACACAGTTCATTTTTCGATCCTCAGTTGGAGTTTACTATCCTAGGCAACTTGTAGCTCCCGATTCCCGAGCCACCGCAGCCATTCATAATTTCGGCACGAGATATTTGTTTGGGTGAGTCGCCGAGGTCTGTGCGAGAGAGTAATCGCGTTAAGTGGAAAATCTTATACCGTTAAATTAAATAGGTTAATTCTACTTCGGCTAAGATCGAATATACACAAAGGAATTTCCCTCATAAATTACGATTTTACGGAGTGTATTCGGCAGTGTCGCTTTCTTCGTAATATACCGTGATTTTACGTCCAATGGCTACATTATCTCCCGACCTCCACACTCACCCCCCCCCCCCCTTCCCCCGAAACAAAATTGCTATAATTCCTGGTCGCCATCTTAGCAGCTTCTGAGTTGAAACCCATCTCCGAGAGGTATCGACATTTGTCCCTAGGCTGTGCGACGACGCTCTCCGATATCTGACGTTCCAGCATCAACACGATCTGCCAGCTATTCAAGATAACTGTAAAATTGTGTATTGCATATCGTACCGTGCGTTTAAGGAAGTGCTTCGTCTTTTTAAGTGTTTCGGTAACGCCAAAAAGGAATAATTACATAATTAGCCTCATCAGGGCTTTTGTGTCTTAACCAATAACTGGCATTGGCTAGAGTAACTTGTAAAGTTACTTTGTAAAATGGCAGCCCCTCCAAGGAAACTTTTCTACAATTGTTCATACATATGAGGCCCAATTTTATATTTGAAATATTCAAGGCTACACGATGTAATATCACTCTTAAAAAAGGGGATTACCATCGCAACTAATAAGGATGATAGAGTTAACAAGAGCACCATCGCTAAAATTCAAGTAGGAAGTCAATATACTGATGAAATCAAATGCGCATCCGGAATAAGGCAAGGCGATTCGTTAAGTCCAGTAATGTTCAATGTAGTGATGGATGAAATAATAAAAAAGGTGAAAGAACTACCAGGGTACAGAATGGGAGATAAAACCGTGACGATAGTGTGCTATGCAGACAATGCGATCATCCTAGCGCAATCGGAGGATGATCTTCAAAAACTCTTACACAGATTTGTCATAACAGCGAAGAAATAAATATGACTGTCTCTACTGAGAAATCCAAATGTACGGTTATATCAAAAGAGCCGATACGATACAAATTAGAAACTGACACAAAAATTTTGGAGCAAGTAATGAAATTGAAATACCTAGGGGTAGAAGTATCAAGTAACAGAAACACATATCGAGAGGTTAAACAGCAGGCCATGAAAGGAATCGAAACCAGAGCAGAAACAAGTAAAACAAAACAACTTCTCCGCACAGCAGAAATGAACACTCTCAGAGCGATAACTGGAAAATCAAGGCAAGACAGAATTAGAAATGAAAACATAAGAGAAGAGTGTAAAGTAACAGATATAGTAAAATGGACGAGAAACAGAAGAAGAGAGTGAAATGACCACGTAACAAGAGCCGACAACAACAGGTTAATTAAGATAGCGCTAGACCGAAGACCGACAGGAAAGAGAGATCCGGGGAGTCCTATGAAAAGATGGGCTCAAAGTTGGATGTCAACATCAACAGAAGATCATTAATATCAAGGAAGATGAGCGTGAAGAAAAACAGGTTTCGACCTAGAATGAAAAAAGAAGAAGAAGAAGAATAAGAAATATTCAATAGATGTTTTGTCATATTTCGCGTTTATTTTACTGTATTTCTCCTATGTCATATTAAAAACTTTAAAGCAGTTAGTAGAAAGAGTATAAATATTATCAAATATAAGTTCCAGTGGCGAGCGCTGCCACATATATCTATATCTATCCAAAGAAGCGATTGTTTCCTGTTCCGGATTCTGGGGAAAACCAATCGTAAATCCAATTAAAGAATCCGTGGCGCCAGGGCTTACCTAGCCCCAACTCATCGTCGAACAAACCGACCCTATGTCTCGACTGACCCACTACTGAGGTAACTTGCTGCAGCTAATGCTCTATGTGTAGGGGAATTGTAGCCATTAAAATCGTATATTAGATTTGACACCCCCTTGAGGGGCTTATTATTCAAGTAAAGTCAAGTATAACGACCTGCTGCCTGCCTTTGAGGGACTGTGTTGTGTTTTAAGTACCGTTCTAAGCTTGCAATAAACTGGGACCCTTAACGTGTGGCTTTATTTTTGTCTTAATCAGCGTTTTGCCCTGAAACAAACCGAAGGATGACATACTACACAAAATTAGATCTGTCGTAAATCATTTACAAGAATAGTTTTTGTTTTCATATACCAATGAAAGAGTGTTTATCAACTGATGAACAAACATGTCCAACCAACGTATGGCACTGAAAATAACGTATACTGAAAATAATCTCCATGGGTGAGGATACAAATTATCTTTATTATACGGAGATTCTGGATATGGCTACAATTTTAGCATAAGAGAATGACTAGACTGTAATAACTTTGAACGAACTTGACCTAGATGCAAGCGCCAACGTAGTAGTACGACTGACCAAGCATATTCCAAAAGTGTTTCGACAACTTCTACATGTTTGAGGATCTGTATTTCCCCAAACTAGGCATATCACCGTAACCGTAACAATAGCAGAAGAGACACAATTCCAATTGCAGTCTTCAGAATAGGTTGTCAATAGACAGCCGATTTGCACAGGTGCGTTCTGTGTTGTTTGTTGTTATATGCTTATTAGTTTCAAATGTGCCATTAAGAGTTTCAAACTCGAGCCAATGTATTTATGGGTTGCGCGCCAATATGCGTTGTGTTGCAGTGCTGGAGTAAATCGTACGTGGTAGAGAGTAAGTCAAACGCTGGCTTTCACTAGTCGAGTGAATATCTTCCGCTTGCGGGCACAATAAAACGCCAGCCCAGTGTTGAAGCTAGACACTGTGCGAAGGAGTCCCTGCGTTTTCTAAAAAATCCAAGAGCAGGGCTGTATAGAGGTGCCTAAATTCTACAAATATTGTAATTTGGAAATTTGGTGGTCGGAAGTTAACAAAAAAATCGGGTGGTCATTAAGTGACACAATAGAGAAAGCATCGCCGGACCGACTTGCGAGAACCAAATTCGGATATCTATAACCACGCAGTTGTTAGTCGTTGCTGCAGGTGGGTGCTTTGATATCATATTTGGTGACTTGAAAGCAGCCATTTCGCAATTTTTCTTGTGTTGGGTGCACTGCACCTGAGCATGTGACCAGAAAGATGTCAGCGCAAAAGCGTCCTTTGAAGCAGCAGCCTACGATTGCTTTAATTCTATGGTTCTGTGCGCACTGAGCTGAAGCATCTGTTTGTTTTGCATTGGTATGTAAACAAACTGGCTTTGAGAAGGTTTTCGAAGCTAACATTTTCAGCTTATCATAAGTCCAGGTCAACAACAAGGAATTTCCTTTACCACAAACTCAGGTAAATAAAATAAGAGATGCCATTGTTATTGAATTAGCTGGCAATGAGCAAGTGCAAAATCCTTCACAGTTATAACCTTATAACACACGGAACGATATTTGTCACGAAGAAAAATTACTTCGAATTTACTCCTCTTTAACCGAAAAAGAACGGAAATATTTAAAATGTTTACTTTGTAAATAAGGAAGAGCTTATTTTTTCTCCTAAAAATAGAAAGGAAATAGACACAATTTAAAAAAAAACAATCACTATACTAATGTGCACATTGATCTTCCTTCCTTTTCAAATTACTTATGACGGTTATGCACTTCATACTTCTTCACGGGTATTTGTAAGACTGATTATAAATGAATCAGAAATGCTAGTCCAGTGCCGCATTAAACTTTCTTTTTCGTTCAACAGAAGTGTGATGTGAATATAAGCAATTAATTCGACTTCGAAAACTCAAAACAAGCTGACATATTACAAAATGCAGTTTCAGTTACATATTGTACGTATATAAATGTAAAAAACCAGCACTTTGTAGCCAATTGAATTCATTACCAAACCTTCACTGTTATTCTATAATTTTTAAAGAGAATAAATTATAGCTATTGTATGATAACAAAATGACTGACCCAATTTAAGCCTCGACTCAAATGCAGTTTGCAAATTCGAGGTTATATTTAGAAACTTCTTTCATCGACAGAAATCTACAATTTTAAGGTCGCCGTTTTGATGCAAATATGAAAAGTTGTGGGTTAGTAGTCCTTAGAAGGACATCACTTTACATGCGGATGCCCAGCCATGAATAGTTAATCGCCAATAAATCTAACGCTGCATCGCGCCAATAAATGCAAATTTCGACACGAACGTTTTTACAGCAAAACCAGGATAGGTGAATGTTGATTAAAAGTTTTGTAAAATTAATTTGCAACAAACAGCTTTATTCTTGCCATAGTAGTCACGATTTACTCACTGGCAATCTAAGTGATGTGGGAAAACGCTTTAATTATAACAAGATGCGTAATTGTGTAATTGTATAAAGCGAAGAAACTAAACTGCTGAGAGCTCCATTTCCACGGAATTCACGATACTCATCAGCCGACGACTTTCCCATGCACCAAGGACTCCACAATAACGGTTCAGTGTCGTATCTGCCCGCCGTATATGGACTTCCAAGCCCATTTTCCCCCAGGGCAGTTTTTTGACACTGGTGAACCCAGATGATTAGTTTCTGACCTTTTTGCGCGAGTTAATGTCGCAGTAATGACAGCGGTCACTGTAATTGGCCAAACCCACCGTTTCGAAGGCTGAAATGGGAAGATCTCGGCTTATCGCCGTTTGGGAAAAATATGTTCTTGATAGTAGTCACGGTTTGAGATTATGTGTCCGTTATTTGACAATGAAGTTGGACATTCTTGTAAAGATGCTTGGCTGATTTGTTATTTATTGTTTTAAGGGGCGCCTTGAGGTTGTAGGTTTGTATTAAATATTTTGTGAAGTACTTGTAACTTGTGTCACAACGAAATATTAACAAATATCGTAATAATTACATTTAAAATAAGAATATATACAGGGTGATTTCTAACGTACGGAGGAGATTTTTAGGGTAGATAGAGGGGACGAAAGTAAACATTTTTTATTAATACAATTTTTAGAAAACCTCAATAAATAAGAAATTACGAGTTAAAGCTTAGTCAAATAAGAAGTAGTTGTTCGGATATTATGTGGGTAATTTATGTTTTAAATTTAAATAAAAAATATTTTGAGTTAACTGAACCACATTTAGTTAAAAAAAATGATTTTAAATAAATGTAAAATAGAAATTACGACTTCTTAATTTTTCCTTTTAATGCCCAATAATTTTTGTAGCAACTATTAAGAGCATTTCAGTAAATCTAAACACATCAAATTTAAGATTTGTTATTAGTGGTTGTTACTAAGCTATTAGTTCAGATAAAATAGTGAATTACATTAACAATAAATGCATGGACATGATAATAGCTTATGGAGCTACCGATGAAAGTGCTGCAAGAGCAAGGCGTATGTATTTAGAAAAATTTCCAAATAAACCGACCCCTTCCGAAAATACATTTCTCCGGGTTATTCAACGGGGAAGAGAGACTGGGAATTTACAACCACAGAAGGGTCATGATGGTGGAAGACCAAATCGACAGGCGGTTAATGTTGAAGAAGAAGTATTGGAAAGAGTAGATGCTGAATCGACAACTAGTACACGCCAATTTTCCCAATAAGTAAATGTTTCTCAGAACTTTGTTTGGCGCACGGTGTGTACCCTTATCATTTCCAAAAGGTACAAGGACTTACTACCAACGACTATCCGTTGCTGCAGCAGTTTTGTGAGTGGCTGCTCAATAGTACGGAAGCAGAAGCAGGTTTTCCAACAAACATACTGGTAACTGACCAATGCTGTGCGTTTCACCAAGAATGGTAAGCTTTACTTCCACAATGCTCACACATGGGCTGATGAAAATCTTCATGCGATCCGTCACAATAACTTTCAGCAACCTTTCAGTTTAAATTTATGAGCTGGAATTGTGAACGACACCTTAGTAGGTCCTTTTGAATTACCGGAGCGTCTCAATGGCGAATCTTACTTGCGTTTTTACAAGAAGTTTTACCAGGACTCCTAGAAGATGTTCCATTGGTTGTGCGTCATAACATGTTGTTTATGCTTGATGGCTGTCCATCACATTTTAGTCGTCCTGTAAGATATTATCTCGATCATACCTTTCCGCAACGGTAGATCGGCCGGGGTGGATTTATTCAATGGCCCCCATGCAGCCCTGATCTCAACCCACTGAACTTTTTCTTATAGTGATACCTGAAAGACCGAATACATGCAACTGAAGTTGATACCATTGAAAAGTTGAGCCATCGAATCAACGTTGCTACAGAGGACTTGCGATTTACGAAAACAATTTCCGCAAGTGTCGAGAAATTGGATTCGTCGTGCGCTAGCGTGTGTCGAAAAGCATGGTTGAACAATTTTTGTGATTTTGGTGAATTTTTATATTTATGTAGTTATTGTTCTATTTCCTTCTCATAATTTTTTGTCTTTGTTAAATTTATGTTATTTTAAAAAACGTGCTTAACGGAATAAAAAGACAGTTTTGCATTATTTAAAATTGAAAATAAGTAAATACATAATTTAAAATTACAATTTTGTACACCAAGTTTTAAAATAAGTTTAAAAAAATATTTTTACTTAGTAAACGATAGAAAATTCAAATTCGTTTTTTTAAATTATAAGACAGTAATAAGTAATTATAAAAAATTGATAATGATATTGAAATAGAATAGTAATTTACGATACAAGTGCGTAAAGCTATGCTTTAGTCACGAGTGGGGCAGAGTTAAAACGCGATCGAGCGAGCGTTTTAATCCCCGTGAGTCTAGAGAGACTCTAGAAAACACAGTAAATATAAAAGAAAATATTTAAATGTAAATTAAGATTACTAGCAAACAGTCGTAATTTTTGCATGGTTAAAAATTTTAAAACACGTTATCACTGACGACGTAAACTAATGAAAATATGTTACTAAACAGTAGTTTTACAAACTTAAAAATGCCAACTAAAAGTCAATTTTACGCATTGTCGTAGATAAATTACTTTTAGAATTTAGCATTGGAGTGAGCACTCTGTCTTTTTTCTCTATGTTTGAAATTACATAGTTTCCAAAAAAAAAAACAAGAAATCTTGTTCCTTTGGAAAAAATTTCTGGAACACCATTTCATTTCAGCAGTACTCAACCAGTGGGAAACTTTTTTTAAGACCTTTACACAACTGTAACTTTTTAATTAGGTATTGGCTTTTCATCAAATGTTTGTTAATAAAAAATGTTTACTTTAGTCCCATCTATCTACCCTAAAAATCTTCTCTGTACGTTATAAATCACCCTGCATTAGAATCAAATTTCGGCTTAGACCGCGTCGTCTTTGTAGATAAACACCCAGCATTTGTTGGGTTAATGTGCTTTACACCTTGTGAACTCAAGCAAGGGTTTGTGTGATGGTTATGTTCTTTCATGGCTTCTGAACCCTTACAAGCCCCCCACGATTTGGTCCATGTTATTAGAGTACCTTGTGATCAAGGATGCATATTTGGCCTTTTTACTGTTTGTGCACCCATATAGATTAACGTTTCGCACGACATTGCAGCTTGCATCATCAGAGTCAAAGTTCAGCTCAACTTACTTTGATTTTTGATAATTAATTATTGTCAATATTATAAATTTAAATTTCAAACATAAAATGCGATTTCAGTTGAATTCATTTCGTGATGATTTTAATTTTCTGAAAAATTTACCGTCTGAATGGATTGTTCCCCTTTTGCTATACGAAAATCACTACAAATCGAAGAAGCAACAAAAGCGGTAAATTTCCGGAAATTAAAACCATCACTTAATAGATTATGATTAAAAACTTATCAGCCAAAAGCAACTAGTTAATCAAGCTTAATTAAATATAAATTATGCTTAAAATTACAGTGACCGTTCCAAATTTAAAAATATTATATTGATATAAAAATTCAATAAAATAATTGAAAGGATTTCCTTAGCACATCTTACCATTTGATTTGGCAGAGCAAACATATAACCCCTTTTTTGACCGGTAATGGAAATCAGTTTCTAGGTTACGTAAATTGTGATAGAAATAACACATTTTCTCCCTAAAGAGCAAATATTTCTAGTTGTTAGTTTTTATTGTAAAGAACATAAGAAAAATATAAGAAATGTATGTTGTCATGGTATTCAGAACATACAGACAAATCAAATGCTATTAGATATTTCGGTATAATTTCGATTGGCGGTAATGCTTTATGAAAATACCTGTTTTTAGTGCTTCAACTCTTGGTGGTGGGAAAAATAGTATATACAAGGAAGGAGATAAAACCATTTTCCCTCTAGTCTATTCGTAGCCCTTGGGATTCAAACTTACACCTTGGAAAAGTCATGGTTTTCTCTTTCTTTATACAGTGCTTTCGTAAAGTAGTGGTTAAATTCGTTCAAAAATGAAGGAGTAACTTTGGAAAAAAACGCTCGGGCCCGTCGATTTTTATTTTTATTTGCGCATTTTTTCAAATACAATCTATACATGTAAGGTGACCCGTGTAAGAGATATGACGTCATCGATGTTTTTTTTAAATAGCAACTCCCTCTTGTATTACGGAATTTGAAAGAATTGCAAAATACTAAATTTAATTGCAATGATAATTTCAAAAACAACTAAATTAAATGTACAAATTGTGCACCGTTGTCTTCCTGACAGTAACTAAGACGACCGATATGTTTTTTATTGATTGCTGTCATTGATAAAAGAGTAAAATCATACTTCTTAAAATAAAATTTAGTATTTTGCAAATTTAAAATTGTTTCTTTAATTTTTGGTCATGTGACCTATACGAAAAAATTACCTTAGCGTAAGTAAAAAATGTCTTCTTTCAAATTCCGTGATAAAAATAGAGGATTACTGTTTTAAAAAACATCGATGACGTCATACCTTCTACGCGGGTCACCCTGTATGTATAGGTTTTATTTGAAAAAATGGGAAAATAAAAATAAAAATCGACGGGTCCGAGCGTTTTTTTCCAAATGTTATTCCTAGACATTTCTATCATCTTTGCAAAACGCAACACACGAGTAAATATACAGATGATTCATAAGCATCGGTGCATTACCCGAGTACATAACACATTTACATATTATAACCTTGGCTGCTAGGCTTCCCTAGAATAGAAGCACATATCAGTTTATCGATTTCCCGTTTCATTTAATAAAAATGACTATTCTGCTATAAATAACTATAACGTACAAAATTATCAGACTTTAAAATAGCATAAGTAATTTACTGCAAAGGCTTATTTTTAGCTTTAACTGGACGTTAATTAGGTGTAAATATCAATTAATCTTCACGGCTATTCCGAGTGGTGCACATTCAGTGAAGGTTTCCTTGCTCGAATGAGGACGATATCAAAAATGAAGTCAGGCTCATGAATATAAATTGAAATATTATGGCAACACAATAAGATTATTCCGATTCTTGAGTACGTAGTACTCAACTGGCAGTATCTCTGCCATTATTTCTTACAAATTTGAACCAATTTCTATTAAACACGTTAAAAAACTGCTTAGTCATCGCTATTGCAGCGAACCGTGGAATTTGCAGTTTAATTAGACAAATATCCACTTAACATTCTGGAAGTTTTTCGAGGGAATTCTGGTTTCTTGTCCGGCATTTACAGCCCAACTGGTATTTTGATAAAGCTACAGATTTAACGACTTAATCCAACACCTAGCTCCCATTAGCTGGACTTCGACGGGCAATTTGGTCAAAATTAATGGGACACTTCTTAATCTGAACCTAACGCCAAAAACTACAATAAATTTGTAACTTCCTCGGAATTTAAAAACGTTTAAAATAAAAGGTCTAATATAAATTTTAAATACACGTGAATAAAAGGTTTACAAACCTCGTTTCGTTTTAAAACGTGTTAAAAAGGCGTGAAGTAATTCACAAATGAAAGCAAAAATAAGGCGAGTTACTTCCCATGAAAATAACAGTATTCAGTTACGATTGCGGGTTTGTAGCTGAATCAGTCGTTGAAGTCACCGGAACCGTACCTGCGCTCTTACATAACTCAAATAGAAAATCTGTAAATAAAACATGACTTTACCGAAGTGTGGAATTTTGCAATTTTTATGATTCGCCGGAAAATATTTATTTTATTATTCAAGTTATTGTAAACTAGTAAAATCCGGCCATTAAACATGCAACGGGATGAATCCGTTGTGCGTGGGAATCAGTTGGTTATATAATTTATATGGGATGATGTTAAAGCGGTTACCAAACTTAATTGCAGTTTTTATGGCGCTTAATGGTTTTTAAGCCTTACAGGATGTCTATTTGTTTGGGTAACTGCTGAGATCGGACAACGTTATGACTTTATCTTCGTTGGTTATTAATTTACGTCTACTAATGGGCATTAGTATATGTAATTACATTTCACATAAGTAATAAACGTTCAGCATGGCATAATTTGGTTCAACGTTCTTAAATTAAGCTTATTGTTTGAAACATTTCCGTGGCTTTATGCTAGTGCAGTGGTAATATACCAATTTTCAAATAGTAATTTAGCACCTATGCTGATCCAAACATTGCGATATAACAATTACTGTTTTGTGGTTGCTTGGAAGAAATAATTTTGAAAGAAGGCTGCTGCAAGCAAAACTGTTTTAAACACAGAAATAATTAAAAATATCTTTGATTTTTGTTCAACATTGTGTTGAAAAAATAAGCTTCTGCTAACATGGTCAAGCTGCTCAATTAATTTACTTTGAAGTGGAAACATATTTATCTTTACTAAACGCAAATTGTGGCATTCTATCTACACTGACAACCAAATAAGCGTGGCAGTAGTGGTATATTATGCGAAAGACCAATGCCAATTATGGTGTTCTTATTTTACACACAATTGCATTTTCAGCTAAACTGAAGCATTAAATTACGTTTCCTCTATCTATTTATGTATATCGTATCTATATCTATGCAAATACATTTATTTAGCGCAAATGATTGCGCTCTATAGAGCTAAGTGTATAGTATAAAACTGTCTTATTTTATACACAAAATCAATTGCAATTTCAAATAAAATATTTAGTAGCATTAAAATACGTTACTTCTATCTAGCTACATATGTATATCGTCAAACTAAATTAATTAAATGCAAATTTTTGCATTACATTTAGCCCTCACAGCTGAGTAAATATAACAATATATGTATAGTATAGAGAAAGACCAATGTCGATTATAATGATCTTATTTCATACACAATTACTATTTTTGCTAAAATATTTAGTAGCATTAAATTACGTTACTTCTAATCTATCAATCTATCTATATTGTATAATAGTTATTTACTATACAAGGGCTACTATATACGAGCATCATTAATATACGTGTGTGTAAGCCCACAAGTATATTAATGATGCATTATCACACATGTATTGTACAAAATTTTATCTAAAACTGCCTATAATTGAGAAAAGTGCATTAAGAGAAATGTCAGATCTGTCATTTTCAAAAATATTTTAGTAGGCAAATGTCATTATGTCATTCATTTGACACTATTTCAGTTAGGTAACGAAGCCATTACACCACTCAGTTAGGTAATGAAGCCATTACATAACTGAGTGGTGTAATGAGCTTCATTACCTAACGGAAATAGTGTCAAATGAGTGACGTAATGACTTACTTATCCCACTGGAATAGATAAACAAATTTATCAAACGTATGATGTTGCATTCGCAGCCCTAGAAATTGAATAAATATGACAGTAGGTTTATATTATGGTCAAAATATAAATGATAATAGTGGCTATCCTATTTTATACTACATAATTTCAACTTCAGTTGAAACACTTATTATTATAATATAACGATACTTCTGATCATCTATCCATACTGTGTAAATAAATTTATTATACGGAAATCGTTGCGCTCTATCTAGTTCTGAAAACTGACCAACACCAATTATCATGTTCTTATGTTATATACAATTGCAATTTCAGCTACAACATTTACTAGAATTGCCTTGTGTTACATCTATCTATCTAACAACCGCCCAATGTAAATATTGACGATGTTATGTTATACAAATTGCAATTTCATGTAAAAAATTTACTAGCATTCAACCATCTTACTTCTATCTATCTACATCGTGTAAATAAATTCATTTTACATCCAACACAAAAACTGGGACATTTAATATGTTCTGTTGTGAATTTGATTACTTTAATATATGTAGATGCTACGTATATCTAAATTACTTGTCAATCTGTTTAAATGTTACTATGAAACAAAATTGTTATACTAAATGTCATGGTTTAAAAACCTCGTTTAAGCTAATTAAATAAGGCTAAAATCTCTTCCAAGAGTTTTCCCAATTTTTTGTCTGATAGTACATATTATTGAGAGAAAATGCATTTCAGCTCAAATATTTAGGGACATTAAATTACGTTATTTTTGTCGATGTACATGTATTGTGCAAACAGATTCATTAAACCCAAATTGTTACATTTTATTTAGCCCTGATGAACTATGACTACATTATTTGATCAATTTCAACTGAAAAATTTAGTAGGTAGCATTAAAACACATTACTTATAGCCACCTATCTGCATATATTGAGTAAATAAATTCATTAAACGCAAAACTGTTGCATTCCATGTAGCCCAAACAACTGAATAAACTTAACAACATGTGTACATTAAGGACAAAAACCAAATTCAATTATGACGATCTAATTGTTTATACAATTGCAATTTAAGCTAAAATTGTTGATTAAATTATCTATTTATCTATATCGTGTAAATAAGTTTATGACACACAAATTACTGTACTCTATCTAGTCCTGACAACTGAATAATTACGACAATAAGTGTATATTATGGAGAGGGACCAGTGTGAATTATAACGGCCCTATGTTACACTCAATTGCAATTTGAGCTATAATAGTTGAATTAAATTACGTTACTTCCATCTATTCATCTACATCGTGTAAATAAATTCATCAAGGGCAGATTATTGCACTCCATCTAACCCTGACAATTGAATAAATGTAACAACAGGTGTATCTTTTGGAGAAAGACCAATGTCAATTACAACAATCTAATGTTATACCATTACAGTTTTAGCTAAAACATTTAGTTCCATTCAATCACGTTACTTCTATCCATCTATTTATATCGTACAAATACATTTATTACACCTAAGTTGTTGCATTCTATTTAATTCTACTACGTAAATAAACGTGACGTGAAAAGAGGTGCATAGGATACAGAAAGGCCAAATATGACTGTCTTATTTGATACACAATTATTTATATTTATCTCTCGACATATATCGTGTAAATAAATTCCTTAAACCGAAATTGTTGTGATCTATTCAGTCTTGACTACTGAAATACACAATTACTTTCAGCTAAAATATTTAGTTGCCTAAAATAAGGCTAGTTCTATCCATCTAGCTATATTGTGTAAATAAATTCATTAAGTGTAAGATGTCGAATTCAGCTAGCCCTGCCAACTGAATAAATGTGACAATAGATGTATATTATGAAGAAAGAGCAGTTGCAATTATAACAATCTTATATTACACATAATTGCAACTTCAGTAGCATTAAAGTACGTTACTTCTATCTACCTATCTATCTACATACATAGTCTAAATAAATACATTAATCGCAAATTTCTGTATGCCACTTAGTCCTGACAATTGGACAAAAGTGACAATAGGTGTATATTATGGAAGAAAACTATGGTCAATTATAACGATCTTATTTTATACACAACTGCAATTTGAGCTAAATTTCGGTAGCGTAATATGACGTTATTTCTATCTATGTATTTATATATTCTGCGAATGAAATAAGTGACGGCAAGGTGATTTTTGTATCTAGCCCTGACAATTGAATAAACGTCACTATAGGTGTATAGTATGGAAGAAAGCTAATGCCAATTATGATGATCTTATTTTATAAGTTTTCTACCTACAATTGCAATTTCAGTTAAATTTTAGTAGCATAAAACAACGCTAGTTCTGGTCTCAAAGTAGGAAGCTTAGCTTGCATGAGATAAAATAAGAAATTTACAATTGATATATGTATATTCTACTTACGGCATTTACTTTAAAAGCATATGAACAAAATAGTCTTCTTAAGAACTTATGTTATTCCTTGCACCCTCTGACGAACTGAATAGTGAAACCAACTGTCAACTTATGAAGTTTATGAATCAGTGAGGTTTCCCATTTCTTACAAAAAAGCTAACAACTTCTAGTTAAGGTGACATTATTTTCATGATTCATCATTCTACATGGTATTTTTTAACCTATGGAATAAAATAGCTACAATATGCAACTTATAAGCATCCTAAAAAGAATAAAAAAATGAACGTAGAATAACACACGAGTTTTCAAAATATACGTAAGCCAAGAAAACAACCAAGGCACGTTACAATGATTGTTTTTAAACAATACATTCAACATATAAGTTGAACCACGTGACTGCAAACATTTTTTGTATTTATAAGAAATTTCAGCATTTTGGCGTTCTTCCTGAGCACTTTTGTAGCTATACATACAAAGCAAACTGTTGCAAATGACGTGTTGTATATTTTGAAATAACTTTTGCATTGAAAATAAACATACTAAATCTATGTTTTTTTAGAATTATGTGTGCGTAATGAATGTTTCATAGTGTTACATAATTCCATAAAAAATACTAATTATTTCCATTTGATTATATACAATTATGTATTTTCCATTTTAACATAATTTTGAATACGAAAACTACCCAATAGCAATAAGGTATGGTTTTTGCCGTTTACAAACTACTGTAAGTACTGGCTTAAACTATGCACTTAAATGCTATTAATAAAGTTTTTATTAGTCGTAGGTACTATAACATTGTGGTTAAATCAAGTGAAAGTGCAATGTGCTTAAATAAATTATAGTTTCTGTTTTCGTTGCAAATAAATTCACCGCTAAACATTAATTGAATAAATTTAAAACTTATGACAGCCATATAACTGAAATAAATTATTGCATTGCTAAAATCCTCTTTATAATATTAAGGTTATCTTTGGTTACAGCCTGTGAAGCCTTCAAACCACCAATTTTTAACATTGCCTCTTGTAAAACATGTCTCTTTTGGATGCAGGTTATAAACACTGCAATCTTTCACAGCTTTTCTTTTTTGTTGCTCATTTGTCTCAACGTGCTGTCAACACCAGTTTAATTTCCCGTTACTTTTGTAAATTCGATGGTTATCTATTTGATATTCGTTAGACACGTGAAAGTCTGCTTCGATGCATTTTTACACAAATAATCTACACGGCTCGATTTTTTACCTTGAATTCCTGTACAGCTTAAGATTATCTGCTAATACTGTAAAACCTGTTTGGCTAAAACCGGCGCCTTACACGGTATGCTTTATCTCGATTTTAATTTTAATTAAATGCGTTAAACTTGTGCCACATTGTTGATTTAGGTAAACATCCGCATAATTAGTGTCTTTGAGAAAGGCAGAGAATTACAGCAGTTCATATAATTGTGGCGTTTAAAAATTGCTTTTATATACAAAGAGCAGCAAACAGCGTGTTCTCTTGAAGAATACAGTAAAAAACGATCGTTTTGTTTGCTTACATTTTCGTTAGTAGACAACTGTTGTTATTTAAATTCTTTAAATCGATTGGATCCATGTAATTACAGAGATAATTAAATAATTGTGTATATGAGTAAAGGATTTAAACTTGCCAGTACGTATATTTGTAATATAGAACTTCGGTGAGTGAGAAAATTACAATTACACGATTTTTGCTGATATTTCAGAATCGGCTGAATAGTTTTCAAATCTAAAAGCACTATTAGGTCGGTTTAATAAGGAAAAACGTTCATTTAAGTTAACTTTGTATTTATTTCTTTAAATAAGCCAGCGATATGAAGCAGCACCTTAAATTTCCATCTTGAACAAAGCAAAATGTTCAATGTTTCAGAACAATTCTATTAAATACCACCTTAATCAAAACAATATATTGCATAACAAAGAAGACGATCAAAATTAATAATTAACCACCAACGCATCCCAACGTTTCTAGGAATAATGAAGTTTACGCATTGAGAAGAGAATTTATGCCTTAAATGTCAACTGCAGAAAAATCTCTAAAAGATACGACCCTGAGTAATGGAGGAAATGTCAAGGGCAATTTGCGGCATCTTTTAGTCCCTAACATTCCGACATCATTTATTACTCTTTAGTTACTGCGGACTGTGTTAAAAAGGTTTATTGCTTTTGCATATTAACTGCAACCCTGCCACTTAAGAAAGCATTCAAAGTAAATTAAAATTGCTGGTACAATGTTAAGAAGCATCTTTGCTGTCTTATCGTTAGAAATTTGTCTTCTTTCTAAAGTTCTCCTACACTTACAAGAATTATATGTGGATTTGGAAATAAAAGTGCGAAGCTTCAGGGTAAAACATTTGTAAAACTTGAAATATTTACATAGCCACTATGCCACTAAGCATTTACTTTTGCAAATCAACACGAGTTGAAAGCAAAACCATATCAATCGACATACATAAAAACGGGAGTATTTTAAAGCCGCAAAGCAGAAACTATGAAAAACATACAAAATCTATCTGTAGCCTTTTCACAATTACAAATCTTTAATACGTGTTAGATTTATACTGCATACAATTCCCTGATTTAAACAAGAGCTAAAATTATACTACTTTGAAGAGAAGCAAAGGAAATGAAAAAAAAATAATAATACGTTGAGTATACGAAGACAACTTTTTTAAGAAATATATTTTACACTTCCGACAATATTTAGAAATACTGTAAGTATATGTTTATACATCTTGTCATAATTGACACTGGTATTTTTCCATAATATACACATATTGTGATACTTATTCAGTTCTCACAGCTAGGTGGAATACAAGCATATGCGTTTAATGAATTTATTTGCACGACGTAGATAGGCAGTTGAAAATAAGGCAATATAATGCTACGAACTGTTTCAACTAAAATTGCAATTAACTATAAAATTGATATTGGTATTTCTCCATAATATACACCTATTGTAACTTTTATTCAGTTGTCAGGGCTAGATAGAATACAACAACCTGCAATTAACGAATTTATTTAAACGGTATAGATAAATACAATTAAGTTTGAGTAAGATTGTTTAGTTCATATGATTCCCTAATTTGACAGAAAGCTAATATAAAACTACTCTGAAGCGAAGCAAAAAAAAATAAGAAAAATAATACCTGCAATGTACGAAGACAACTCTTTTGGAAAAATATATTTTACACTTCGGACAAGCTCTAGAAACACTGTAATCACAGGACCTAAATAAAAACCAAATAAAATAATTTTACAGCTTAAAATTTTGCAAGGCAACACATCACTTACATTTCTGGGTTAACACGAGTCCAAAGCAAAACCATGTCGACTAATATACATAAACACACGAGCAGTTTGTCGTTTTATCTACGAAGCAGAAAGTTGATAAATTGTGTTGTTAAGCGCGTTGTCATCTTTCATTATTATTATTGTTACAGCATTGATATTGGCAATTATTTCATGTTACTATCAAGAAAAATCCCATTTTGCTTTTATTATTACAAATCTTTAGTTTCACCTATTTGGTCAAGAACAGTAAAATATTTCATTAAAATAGCAATAACTAAAGTACTAATTGTACTAAAAACAAAAAGAACATGAAACTCTTAACCATAAAAAGTTGATTTCTTGTAAAAACGTGGTTTACACTGTGTATACGATCTCGAAAAGATGTAAAGAGAAATGTTTGCAATTAATAAAAACCGAGAGGTATTTTAATATATGCACCAGATATACAAAATACACCGACAGGACAGAGCAGGACTTGGCAGTATCGGGCAAGAGTTATTCCAAAATGGGAAAGCGAAACGAGTAAATTAATCTTTTTTATGTTGTATGTCTTCTGAAACACCTAGGGGGCTCTCTTCGAATCAACTGCTTCGTGTAAGGGGTTGTAAAGATACCATCACTGAATTACCTGTGGATGATGATAAAAATGCATCGGGCCATATGTAGTGGGATTCCGAGAAAAAAAATGTGGAAAAAAGTGAATATTAGAAATGAAAAATATTTTGAAGTATACCTATTATACCACTAAGTGGTATACAGCAAACGCAGTTGAATTTCACAATAAGAGTCAAGTTTCCGGAAGAATCATTGAAAAGCCAAAAAATGTATTAGTGTTTTTAACTGATGACAATTATACGACATTCATGACACATTTTTGTGTTGTTTGCAATACATTGTCATTTTATGGTTGTTGTAGTTTTGTTTTGTTTTAAACATCTGTTTTTGGTATCAGTTTTGTAATGTTTTTGTTTCTAAGTCATGTTGCACCTTTACATAGCAGTAGCACTGTGGATAAAATTCGAACAAAGCGAATAAAAACTGTGTTAGTACCTAGCGAGACTGTTAATAAAATCTTAGCATTTCAAATAAAAACTGTGGCAGAACCTAGCAGGGATGTGACAGTACTAAGCAGGACTGTGGATACAATTCTACCAGATCGAATAAGAAAAGTAACAGCACCTAGTAGCACTGTAGATACAATTCGAGCAGACCGAATAAAAACCGTAGCAGGGCCTACCAGGACTATGATATTAAGTACTAAGCAAGATTATGGATAAAATCCTAGCAGAAAGAATAAAAACTGTGAAACTACCTACTACTGTGCAGGGCCGTAGCTACAGGCTTGGGGGCCCTGGGGCAACAAATAATTATGGGGCCCCCATGTTATCTTCCCCTTTACCTCTACATCACTTTCATTTAGTAAGACTTTTTTAATAGGGTTACCATTTGGTGTTTTTTTTCTGTTAAGATAGAAGAATGGGTATTTAAAACAGACAAAACACATATTTACTTCACATTGCGTTTAATATAAAACTGTATTTAACGTTTAAACAGGCTAAGTTTAGTTCAAAACTTTTTAAAGACAATTTCGTAAAAAAGCTTCCTCCGTCTTCGGGGGCCCCTATGTTCGGGGGCCCCGGGGCACTGCCCCGGTTGCCCCGGTGGTAGCTACGGCCCTGCTACTGTGAATGAAATATTATCATAATGAATAAAAACTGTGACAGGATTTAGCAGGACTGTTACAGTACTCAGCAGGGCTGTGGATAAATTACTACCACAACGAATAAAAACTGTGATAGCACCTAGTAACACTGTGAATAAGAACGAATAAAACCTGCTACAGTATAGTTCTCTTATGAAAATAGTGAAATAAATATTTTGATAGTTAGCTATGAAATTTTAGGAGGCATGTGTATTATTAAACCAGAAAACCAAAATATTATAACGTGGCAAGACACTAATGACAGTGACATTTGCTAAATTATAATCATTAACACATTCTGTTGCACATGGAAAAAGGTTTAAATTTGTCAGCAAAAGGAATTCATCTTTCGGAAGATGCAAAGTTAATAGTTAAAAATGTGTATGATATTCTTTTAAATAAAAAATGTAAGAATCCTTTAACGTTACCCGCAGAATTAACAAAAGTTCCTATATCTACTGTTGCTAATATAGTTTTCAAACAAAGGTTTAAACGAAAAGCCAAGAAATGTTGTTAGTAAATTAACTGATACGAAAAAATTAGCCACCAGGAATGTGATTTACAGGATGTACGAAAGAAGTCCCTACTCTAAACAAGATTCAAACAAAATGAGTAGATTGCGGCATTGATTTTTTATATAAAAGTGATACTTTACGGTCTGTTCTTAAGGATATGGGTTTTACTTATAAAAAAAATTAATAAAAGACTCAAAATAATGGAATCTCTTAGACTTACTACTCACAGAATCAAAGTTATTTCTTCTATACGAAAATTTAGATCAGAAGCGAAGGAGATTTTTTATTTAGACGAAACCTGATACGATACCCATGATAACACACAGAGAGGATCGGTGGATTCATCAAAAAAATGGTTGGATACTCCGGTTTCTCGTGGCAAACGTGTTATAATGTTGCATGCTGGAAGTAAAATGGATGGGTTGATTGAGCATCGCTACTCTCTGCTAAAAATATTAAAAATAGTTCTGCAGATTACTACCACTGCGATATGAATGCAGAATTGTTTGAAAGCTGATTTAAAAATACATTAATACCAAAATCACCAAAAAAATCAGTAATGCTTCTTGTGCTTCGTACCACGGTATTCAAGAAGAGTAGATTCCAAATTCAAATAGTAAAAAATGTGAAATTATAGAATTTATGCAACGACATGGTTTAGAAGTGCTAGTAAAATCTACAAAATGATTGTGTTTAAAAGCAATTACTTTGCCGAATACATTTTTTTAATATAATTTCGTTTTTCTTAAGTGTTTGTTACTGTTTTACTATGCATTAATTTTATTCAATTATATGTTACATAAATATTATATACTTGCAAGTGCCATTGAAGTATTTTCTCGTATGTTTTGTATTTATTCAGTTTTTAATAATAAAAAATGTTTATAATTACAAATGCAAAATAACAGACCAAATATTTAAGGTTAGGTTCTCTTTCTCATTATTGTCTTGTCAAGTTATAATATTTTGGTTTTCTGATTTAATAATACGCATTCCTCCTAAAATTTCATAGCTTAACTATCAAAATATTTATTTCACTATTTTCATATTAGAAGTAGGACTGTAGATAAAATTCTAGCTGAACGAATAAAAGCTGTGGTAGTACGTAGTAGCACTGGATAAAATTCGAACTAAATGAATAAAACTGTGGAACTACATAGCAGGACTGTGCATAAAACCTTATCATAACGAATAAAAACTGTGACAGGACCTAGCAGGACCATTACAGTACTAAGCAGGACTGTCTTTAAATTCTAGCTGAACGAATACAAATTGTGGTGGTACCTAGCAAGACTGTGTCAGTACTAAGCAGGAATGTGGCACTGTTAAGCAGGACCGTGTCTCTGACCATTATTGTTAATAGTTGAAAAGATGCAGAAGATTTTGTGGCTAAGTATAATATTTTCCTACTTGGCTAGTTTTTGTATTTTTTACGATAGACATGATCTATTAACATACATTTTTGTAAATAAAAACAATTAATAAGTTGTTACACTAATTGCGCGGTATTATCTAATATAGTAAATGCAACGAGTACCATTATAGTATGTACTAAGCAGGCCAGTGGTAGGATTCGTTAGAACAAGTAAGGAGGCAGGACCTTAAGAAATAACGAGGTCCTGCTTAAATCGGCTCTAAGTGTACAAATTAAGACTAGTGAAATGCCTATCAAAAAAACTAAGTTAAATACATCTAAAACCTGAAACGTTTAAAATTTATTTTTTCTGGTAGCACGAGTTTAAAATAAAACCATATGCATTAACATACATAAAGATGCAGTTGAAATTTTATCGTCAAAGCAGAAAGTAGATAAACTGTGTTGGCAACTTTACGACCATTTATTCTAACTCGTATTGCAACATTTCATTGAGGTACAATGTAAACAAAACTTATCTGTAGGCAAAACTGGGAAAGCTTTCCAGATATTTTTTTTATAATGGCAAATCTTCATGCTTATATTTCGCAAAAAATAAAAATATTACTTAAAGTAAAAAATAGAACCAAAAAAGGCCAACAAGACCTATATGATAACAGGCTATTTTTTTGTGTTTCGCGCATTACATAAGATCGCAATGATAAAATATTTATAAAACTTGAATAAGTTTTACTGTCAGCATTAATTCAGAATATCAAAAAAGGATGCAAAACGCATTTAGAACCGAAAGAAATATTTTTGAGCATTAAGGTTAAGCAAGACTCTCTGCAACACTACTGACGTAATGGTTCATCAATTTTTACACGAAATCTAGTCCAGCCACTTAAAAAATTACGTAATTTTCCTCAAGTTTGATTCACTGTGATGTTATACAGAATTTTTGTATGTTGAAAAGTTTTTATTTATATAATATAGGCAATGCCATGACAAACAGAAAGTATTTGAGTATAACCTAATTGATCATTTCAAATACTTTCAACTGAGTCGTTATAAAATAATTGTGCATTTTAAAGATTTTGCAGTTTAACAACAAATATTAGTTGTCGAAATCACTGTAATTACAGTAAATGTAGCTGATGTGACCTTAGAAGCATCCCTGTCCTCAAATCATATCCTTTAATTATGTATCATCTTCATTACAGATATGATTTGTTTAAGAAGCCCAGAACATATATTTTTGATTTTGTGCTCACGTGGTTCGCTAAAAATAAACTAATAATCAGTTATGACTCCTTGGACCGACAAAAATTATATTTAATGGCATCCTATCTTCTTGTGCAATACAAGGCTGAATATCTAGTCGTCTCGACAAAATTTTCCTTGGGCGACCTTGTGTGCCATTGCTATGATTCAAATCTAAACTGAGAGCGAAAGGTGGTACTGTAATTTTTCCCAAATCAGGTTAAATTAATACCGTGATAATTTTCATTTAACGATAAGATGATGCATCCGGAAGTTTTACAAAGCAAGACCTACACCAAGGTTGTCACAGAAGAAGAACAAACAACACCGCCGCACTGCGAAGCTCTTGGTGGCAGACATTTTGCGAACAAAGGAGATAAAGAGCACCGGGGGATAAGGCGAGCCATTACCTCACAGCCTATGGAAAATCCCTGTGGAAGAAGCTGCACCTTTGTCCGCACTCAGATCACTTCCAGGCCACACTAACTTATCGCCGACACCACGCTCTTTCCTTGGGCGTTGCGAAAGGTCCCGCCGGAGGAATTTGCACTGGGTGCACGGAACTCCACTTCAGCAGAGCATTCTTGTTCTTGTGCCGTTGCAAGAGTCACTGGAGTCATCGGGAGTAGCACGAAGCCGGTGAGAGGCCCCGTTTGACCGGTCCCCAGCCCGCGGCCCCGCTATCCACCGCATGGTGGACTTTTTCAACGTTTGCCAGGGACGAATTCACGCTCGACGCACATCTTCTTGCATAATGGCCACTGGTCGGATCCTCCTCGGGATCGGCGAACTGCTTAACCTTTAATTAGTGTCTCGGTCTAATAGACCGCTCCAGAATGGTGCCTTGTGTGGCGCTCTTCCTTTTCTGTTCGTCCAGTCGTTGTCTACCATATCACCAATACGTCTGATTACAATTAAAATATTTGAAATGTATTGTGCTTAGCATTAGCTGTGAAATAGCTAGAAATTATGTTGCGAGTTTCAAATATGTCGAGGGTATAAAGAAGACGCTCGATTAACTCAAGGGAGTGGATGCGATTCAGCTAATGAATTTCTTAAGTTAAACAAGGTTGAAATTATAAGGGCGCCAGGAACAAAGTTTATTGCACTAACAGTTCCATACTAATCTGTTCCAGAATAACGGTACACACAAAATCAAAGCAACAACTTACCAGTCGAATGCTTTCACAACTACGATATTAATTAAAGGTAAAATATTTGACAAACTAAGAAAATGCAGTCAACTAATTTTAAGTACGAATGCTTTAATATATGTATTGCTATGCTATACACCTACTCACGGAGCTGCTAGTTTACTCAATTTAATTAAATCAGGTAGTTTTTCAATTATTGAAGCTTATATGATTTTACTCTTGTATTGAAATAACTTTTTATGTTAATAAGTTAATATTAAAGATATGCCCTTTCATAAAATTTCATTTATTTTTCTCTTTTGCTAGCTCTATGAGAATGACTACTCTTAACTCAAGTTAGGTTCATGCATATTCCAATCATTATTTGCGATAGTCAATCAGCGCACAAAAATTATTATTTATAGATAAATTATAACATTTCGAGAACTGTCAAACTGCAAAGTCAACCAAATGATCTCTGTCACATATTAATTATTTCAATTACGTATTAAAGTAAGTAGTTCTTTCAAATATGTAATTCACTTAGTATTAAGGACGTATCTGTTTTATATTTATTTAACATATACATTTTTTAAGCTCACTGAAGTACTTCCCACAAGATGTCAGTCGAAACAACACAAGCAGTTCGCCTCCTAATCCTCCAGAAACCTCAGTAGAACAAGGCTTCCTACAACAGCTACCGGTGTTGATCACCGCCTCTATACCCCCAATGCAGGCACCACTACTGCTAAAAGACAAGTCCACAGGAACCGCTCTTCCTTGTCACATCCCCCAAGCTGGTAGCCTTCCAAACTGTCTTTACCCTTCAATGTAAACTCCCTGTGTTTAGAAATCTCCTTACTTCCAACAGGGGCAACGATATTCTTTATTCAATTATTATAGAGCAATTGCGATGTCCCACAAGACCTCCATGCTCCCTACTTAAGGATCCAACTAAAATGTAGAAATCCATATGGTTACAAGCGTTTACAAGTCCAATCGTAGATGTATTCACCTGACAGTACTCACGTGAAGTACCAATTCAAACAGGATACCCATTAATGACTATTATGCAGCTTATCCAAATCCTCTGCAGATTTATTTATTCCATGAAGACTATTTACCATTATTAACTGTTCTTATTCTTTTTCATACCATTTTTTACTTTATTTATTCAGTCTGTTTATTAAAATTCGTTTATTCTCCGTTTCTTTAATTTTTACTTTAGCACACCCTTTAATATACCATCTAGAAATTAAATACCATATTAATAAAGAGCTTTTATTATTCAAATCTGCTTTTACTCAAAATACATGTTACAAGCTCAGAACAAATTTCGTTGTTATTTTTAATATCATTTTCTCTAGCAATAATAATTATACCAATTTTTTTACAATCGAACACTCCTGGATACATTTCTATATGCTATATTTTAATATAACATTTGATAATTGACTTTTTCAAATAATCATTTGAATTTGGCTTTCACTTTAATTATTCCGATTGTCAGTTAATACAAATTAAGATCGAACCTCTGATGTTACTAAACAACTATCCCGAGTATTTCAACTTATATGCTCAAACCTTTTTAATAAACTGTTCACAATTTAACAGTAACTGTATCTACTCTCCCATTCGTTAAAGAAATCTAAAATGTTTATATTGTACTTTTAATGCATAAAACCTCCCTAGTTCTTTTTCATTGCTAATTAATTTATTCTTACAAAATAATTTCCTACCTAGCAATACTCTTATAGCTAATTATCAGTCTCAAGAAGCTACCACTACAGTATATATGCTATGAACACAATTTTAAGCCTCAATAATTATTACTGTAATTAATAACATTTCACGAATGTCAAATAATATCTAAAAATGTTCCATAATGTACTGATTTGTGATTTCATCTTTGTACAATATTTCTATGGGTGTAACAATAATTTTATTAAAAACTGTATTGAAATCATATTAGCTTTGCAGTGGACAAATGTAATCAGAGTAGGCTATGGATTGTCATGACAACAACAATATCTGTAAACAAAAGAATTTGGGAGTGGAAGCCAAGCTTGGTGGCTGTTCTGTTTGGCTTCCCCAAATTTAAACTTAAAATATCAATAAATAAATACCCCAGTTTGCATTAAAAGTTGTCTAATTTATTGGGAATGTCTTGTGTAAACTGTAGAAGGTTGATTGGTAATGGTAGTGCTTCCGCCTAGGTAAAATAGTGCTTCAAAGTTGGTCGAACAATGGCTGAAGTTTTCCGACACAGTTTTTGGACGAGCAGGCGGGACCCAAATATTGAATTTGATAACAAATGTATTTGAATTAGTTCCTATTATTTAATAATACTTGCTACCATGTAGAGACCCGACCCATGAGGTAAGAATAATTTTAGTCATATTATTCCACTTTGAGATTTATAAACTCATTTATTTATAATATCCAAATAAGTATAACATATCATATAATAACATAACAATATAAAAGAATCAGCGCAATTTATAATAGACTGGTACTTCCCCAATAATGATTACAAATAAGTCTCAAATATTAGGCACACAATAAATTCCACAAATGCCAAAATATACAATTAAAGTTGATACAAATTATCAAAAAGATATGCAATGTTGTAGAATTCACCGAAAATTAATGTTGTACCACCATAATTTAGAAAGCTCAAATAAATACATCAAATCAAATTACTAATTCATCAAGTGTTTAGCTTTACAGAATTCAAACATTTTGCTACCAATAACTATTCTCTGTTTTAGATTTTTAGGTCACTACGTATAGATCTGCATAAAAAAGTTCGTAAGATTCAAACTACTAGGCGAAATGATGAAAATGCAATAACCTAAAACAGATAATGTGAAAATCACTTCAAAAGTGAGTTACTTTAAATTTAACACTTATAAGTGTAACAAGCAAAGTTATATATTCAATTAATTACGACATTTTAAAGCAAATTGTTTAATTGTCAATTCCATAAACTGCACTATTCACGGTTCACAAAACGGTGGACATACAGCTCTTCACTAGTGTAAATTTTTAAATTCTACAAATTAGTTCCTAAGAGGATTGAGCACAAAGTTATAATTCAAACTATGATTGCGCGATAGAATTATAATGTAACGTAGCATGAACCAAATATATACAGCTTGTCTGCAGGTACTAGGTACACACGGTAACTAGATGCAGAGACGGTTTGTTGCTTAACGACCACTTAAAATTTCAAACAGTCTTTGTATCTAGTTGCCGTGTGTACTTAGTACCTGCAGACAATCTGTATAAAGATACCACCTGACTATGAGCACAGGGTTAATATACAATATGAACAGCTCAATCAGTTCGTCTTGTCACGAGACATAACTTCACACAGCTCCACTAGAAAATACTGCCCGCAAATACTGGATATTAGACTCTCAACGACAACATTAACGATCAAGTTGAATACATGATCAGTGCAGCAAACAAATGCCACGTCACAATGTTGATGTAAATAAATTTAAAAAGGGGAAAGATATAAGCCTAAAACAGTAACATATAAATTACCTAACTACAAACAACCTTGTTAGTCACATAATGAATTGCATCTTGATGTACCTGTAAGATTTTTATAAGCGGTCTATCCGAGAGGTAGATTCGCAAATTCCAATCAATTCAAAGCACCAAAATTTGTTTTATTTGTTGCATAAAGCACGATAAAATCGGTTAATAACAAACTAAACGCAAACAAAAGCTCCTTAGCAACATCCTAGTCCGAAGATTAGTGCCAATAAGTACAAAAATTCCTTAGATGCTTTAAACTGCGCTCTAAATTATACGGCAAACTAAGAAAATATAGTTAATACAATCTCAAATATAGGAAACCGGAAAAGTCCCCACAAATGTTAGCAGGTTCGTTATTTGTGTATTAAATAATGACTAATTAGTTTCTGTCATCCCATCCCATACCATTCTATCCCCGTCCCGGTCTCCGTCTTTTTCTCCATCCCCGTCTCCGTACTGTCCCATCTCGTCCCGCCCTGTCCCGTCCCCACCCCTTCCATCCCATCCCCTCCCTTCTCTTTCCGTCCCGTCCCGTTCCGTCCCGCCCCAACCGTCTCTTTCCGTCCCGTCCTTTTCCTTCCCGTCCAGTTCCGGCCCTTCCCGTCTCGTCCCGTCTCCTCCCCTTCCATCCCACCCCTTCCCTTTCCGTCCCGTTCTGTCCCGCCCCGTCCCGTCTCGTCCCTTCCCGTCCCGGCCCGTCCCGTCTCTTCCCGTCCAGTCCCGTCCCATCCCGTCCCTTCCCCTCTCCTTCCATTCCATCCCTTCCCTTTCCTTTCCGTCCTGTCCCGTTCCGTCCCGCCCCGTCCCTTCCCGTCCAGTCCAGCCCCGTCCCGTCCCGTCCCGTCCCGTCCAGTGCCGTCCCGTCCCGCCCCGTCCCGTCCTGCCCCTTTCCTTATGTTATGTCCACCGTCTTGGGCTTAAAAATAAATGCCATTTTCGCAATCAACGTCTCAAAAAACCTGAATAACGACACCCATATCGTATTTTAGGCTTATTTACCCCATTTCACCCCCTAAGGGGTTGATTTTCGGAAAATCACGAAATACGTGTTTGCTTATTTGTTTTTAGGAGTACTCCTACGAAGTTTCAAGTCGAAATGTCTATTTATATTATTTTTCCACACAAAATTGGAACCCCCATTTTAACCCTTTAAGGGTTGAATTTCGAAATATCCTTTCTTATTCCGTGTATACATAATAAAGGGAACCTCTGTGCAAAATTTCAGCTTTCTAGGTCCAAGGGTTTGGGCTGGGCGTTGATGAGTGACTGAGTGAGTGAGTCCGAACTTTCAGTTTTATATATATAGATATCATATGTTGCTTAGTTTTAGTAAACTCTTTAGTAAGTCTATTGGATATAATCGTATTCGATAGAAGATATAAAGACTGCGGCAGGCCACGAGGACCATAGCAAAAGCAAGGAGACTTTACATGTGGCCGTAATTGTATTTAAAAAATTTATAATGATCCTAACGACCTACCGCTATCGTACATTAATTGTTCGTTTGTTAAACACCACGACGGCCACATGCATATTCTCCTTACTTTTGTAATGGACCTAGTAGCCTGTTGCATTCTGTAGATTAGTCAGTATAACATGTTTTTGCTACAGAAACTTATAGTTTTGTAACTAATGGTTACAAATATATTGCTATGAACACATTTTAAGCCTTTATGATTGTAATACCAATTAATAATATTTCAAGCATATCAAATATTATTGTATAAAATGTTCCACAAATGTGCTAGTTTAATTTTTGTAAATAAGAATAGTATAAAATAGCATTGGTTTTGATGATTTGTAAAACTGTATTAAAAATAGTGTTAGCATTGAATTGAACAAAATGTAATCAGAGCAGGCTTAGAAGCAATGTAAAACAATGTAAGATCGAAAACCAACAATTGGGGAGAGGAAGCCAAACTGTGTAGTGTTAATTTTGGCTTCTCCAATAAAGAATTGTCCATTTGAGAATAAATACCGTTTTCCCAATTCAGTGAGTTTAAAATAATTCTATATCGCTTGGGTGTGCTGTAGTAGTGTGCATTGATTTGTAGCACCTCTGCAGAAGTTATAAAAAGTGTTCATTTTGTGCAGCGAGTATTTGCTAGTTTCGGGCAGAGTAACTGGAACGTTGTGAGCTAGATGTAGGCAGCGACCTTCGTGGAAAGCAGTTGGAGCCCTAGGTGCTAGGCAACGGCGGAATTGGAGGTGCTTTCGCAGCAGTCGCGCTACAGGAATCGTTCTGCGGGCATTCAGCGACTTGTATCGGCAGGCCAACGAAGAAAGAGGAGGCCAGACATCGTGGGACTTGCTGGGGCTTTAGCTACGCCTTGGTGCGTCTATTTTATGAGCACTTCCGTGTGTTTGGTTTTTGTTTGTGAGGTGCATTTACTTATTGAAATTGTCATCACCTGGGCAACGCTTTAGTTACGCAATGATATTTGTCGATATGACAAACTTGTTTTGCGGATTATGAGGTTGGATTTCCATATTTGAATTAATTTCCGTTTAGTTAAATAATATTCTGTGTTGTTCCCATTAGTTAAATCACCATTACACCAAGCGTTTACTTTTAAATTATTAAAAATAATACCACGATAACCAAGCTTATAGCAAATGTACGAGGGGACCGAGAAAAGTTCTGCCGATCTCATTAGGCCATGAAAAAAAATTTCTTGATTGTCATAATTGTCAAAGTTTTGGTAGTTATGCCTGCAAATTTCATAAAGTTTTGTTTATTAACTTCTGATTTATAAAACAGAATATAACAGGGTAATCGAAAATGGAAAAAATCAAGTACCGCGCTGTAATAAAATTTCTCACAAAAGAGGGAATTCACTTCACGGAAATTTCGGAACGTTTAAGAAATGTATATGGGGAGTCTGCACCTTTAGAATCTACAGTTAGACGTTGGGCAATAGAATTTAAACATGGAAGAATTATCTTAGAAGACGATGAAAGAAGTGGGCGCCCTGCAACTACTCAAAATGAAGAAACGGTGGCAAAAGTGGAAAAATTAGTTATGGAGGACAGAAGAATTACGGTGGATGAGATAGTAAGAAGTACAAAGATTAGCGATTGGTCGGTAAGATCTATTTTACACGATCAGTTACACTTGAATAAGTATCTGCCAGGTGGGTGCCACGCATGCTGACACCTTTTCAAAAGCAGGATCGAATCGACATTTGTCGTCAACTTTTAAATTATTCTGAAACTGACCCTGATAATTTTTTTAACAAAATCATTACAATGGACGAAAGCTGGGTTCATCACTTTGATCCTGAGACAAAACAATCCAGCATGCAGTGGCGGCACAATAATTCGCCGCCCCCAAAAAAGTTTCGAGTCAAGCCATCGGCCGGGAAGATGATGCTTTTAGTTTTTTGGGATTCAAGAGGTGTTATACTCATAGATTTTTTTAAAAAAGGACATACGATTACTGGAGACTATTATGCGTCTCTTTTAAGTGTAATTGAGGGAAAATATTAAACTGAAACGCAGGGGAATGCTTAGCCACGGTGTCCTGATGCAGCATGACAACGCCTCATCCCGTACTTGCGTTGCAGCAACTTCAAAAGTGGCCGAATTGGGTTTCCAAATTTTGCCACATCCACCATATTCACCTGATTTGGCACCCTCTGATTACCATTTATTTAGGAACTTAAAGAGTCATTTACGTGGAACGCATTTTAAAGATGATGAAAGTGTGAAAAGTGCAGTTTCCCAGTGGTTGGAGGAGCAAAATGCAGACTTCTATAAAAACGGGATTTTAAAGTTGAAGCATCGGTGGCAGAAATGTGTGGATTTGCAAGGAGGCTATATAGAAAAGGTTAAAATTGTACAAAACGTTTCAAAATTGAAAAAAAAGTTAATCTTTAAGAAAGGCAAAATTTTTCTCGGTCCCCTCGTATTTCCAATAATTTATGCAAGTCAAAATAATAGTGGCTAAGATATGAGATTAAACTCATTTATTTAATTTGAGCTATTACAACCAAATCAACGAAATAAACCATAGTCATATATTAATATTATGGTGTACTTGCCTAGGTGGCTTTAATGACGTTATATCTAAAATATCTTTGCTTTACCCAACTTAACCTAACCTAACCTACCCTAGCCTACCGTAATAAAACACAACAACTAAAGCAGTTCATCGAAGACGGCCTTGTAAAGTTTATCTTTTACAACAAGATGACATAATATATATAGGAGAAGAATATTTAAAAAAATATCTAGAAAATGCAGTAACTAGTAATGATAAAGGCAAAAGCGAAGAACATAAGCTGATGCATATAAATTGGCGCAACTAATTGAGAAAGAATTACGATCAAACAGCAACAGGTTGGGAATTTTGAATTACGCTATAGAAAGTGCAATAAATAGGACAAAATGCATTTATGGGTACTTATCTAACCAACAGCTTTTGATTGTTTGGCTATAAGTAACTCTAACTCTATATCATCCTAGGAATATGATTTTAAAACGTATGTTTTGCTATAACTTTATTAATTAGTTCAAATCGTGGATAAATAAATATAAATATCTGCTTGCAATTAATGCATAATATTGGTAATGTTAAAAGTAAATTGATAAAAGTGTATTACTACGTGCAAAGAATATAACTTCCAACAGCTTCTCAAAATTTAAGTTTCAAAATGGCTGACTGCATCAAAATTAATACTCAATCACACGAAAGTGAGTAAAATTTAATTGTTGGACTTGTTCCTAACGCAACACTCGAAATATTAACTAATTATTTATTATCTATTATCGAAAACATAATTTGTCAAAACAAGCAACTGCATTTTATGGCGATAAATGTATCAGAAATTTTGACGACCTAAAACAGAAAGATGACAAAACGTATAACTATTAGGAAAAAGAATTAGGAAGAATTATTTTACGTATGGACTATTATGGTCACATTGCACACAGTTGTTCTCAAATTGCAGTTGATGTACTAGTAAAAACTGTACTGATACTGTTTCTATTTATAAATTACGTGCAACATAATTGAAGTGATTTTAGTCCTACAGATTGGTAATAACAGATTTCCTTCATTATTTTTATCTGTTGAGAGAATTCTAGAAATTTGTGAAGGGCGTTACACTCTTCGGCTCTGAAAGTTGATTTAGTTAGAGATGCCAGCCAGCCAGCCATCGCAATGGCACAAGGCGTTTTACTATTATTAATACAAATCTTAATTTTCAAGGCCTGCCGAAATAAAGCACTTTTCTATATGTTATGCAAGTCTGATTAGTTAGATTTGTTTTGATCTCAGAAATCTATGGTTATTTTTTGTATAGACCTTTAAATACATATTTATTTTTCACATATAAAACATCAAATTATTATCCTTATCTACAAACTAAACAATTTGAGATGAAACCAAACTAATGTAATTGAAGATGCAAACTGAAAACTCATGTTGTTCGACCACCGCGATCACCGATCAAAAGTGATCAAGTGTGCGTGTCTTGGCCGATTGGGCACTTCCGGAAAATTTTCAGCAATGGCACCTCGAATTGCCATTGTTAAACTAAAGGTCGGCCGTCTGCCCTTCCTCATTATTAATCACGGCGCGAAAGCCTTGCACTTTCGTACGTTGAGCACACGGAAATGGTTGCACGGTGCTTGGGCTCGTATTTATGCCATCTTTGAGCGATGATCGGCTGCGATGATTCGACTGGGCCCAGCGAGGAAATAAAGACTCCTTTATGCGGTCCGCGTTTTGTAATACCGCTGCGTTATGTAACGATCATAAATTAACATAAGTTTCATTGCGGGCACGACTTGGGGATGTACGGCTTGTAGATTTGTATTCACGAAGGCTTCCACGTAGACGTAGAGGCCTCGGAATTTCTAATAAAATCGTGTTTGGAGTGTGATTCAAAATCGAAAAAATAAGTTCCTTATCGGCCCTTACAATTGTTACAAATATTACTAGCCGACTAGCACTTTTGTCTAGTCTAAATCTAACTCGCAACGCTTAACGATAGTAATACTAATAATAATACGTTTATTCCCTTCTCTATACAGCTATAAATAAAGCTGAGTGGTTTTCCAAAACAGTCTTTATTAAAAAAATCTACGACAATATAATAGAGATAATGCTCATAATCATCCTGTGTGACCGTAGCAATTGAGAGGCAGAGAACGTGGTCGCCAAGGACATCAGTAAAGGACCACATTAAAAAAAATTAAGATGTTTGTATGTTACATAATAATTTACCATCAAGATGTTCAAAGCGAATTAAGAAATAATTTTTTCTACTTAAACAGATTTAATTGTAATATTTATATTATTGAAAGAAAATTATCCTTCGTCTTTTGTCGATTATCAGTCTCAAGGTTCTACTCCCACTTTTGACAGCAATTGTACGAGTTAATTGCGTAAACTGCCTGAAAGATTCAGTTTAGACTTACTAGATATGATATCTAGATCATACGAAATATTCTTGATAGCGGCTTTGCAAATTACAGTTGTCTACCATTAGCATACATATGAGCGATCCACTTCTAATATTTGTAAATTGTAAACAATATGGGTCCCAGGATGGATTCCTGAGGAACGCCCCATATAGCGGTTTTAAGCTTTGAACATTCGTTTTGCCGCCTTCAAATACAAATAGCTTTTGGAGCAATACCAACAATACCTTTTAATAACTTCTTAAAACTACGAATTGATTACTTTTCCTGAAAGTTTAAATAGCGTAGGAAATATGCTAATCGGATAATCGGAAGTAAGTCTATAAGTTCCTGTGGATTCGGTTGTTTATATTGAAACCATAATTGCCGGTTTCCAAGCGTTAGGAAAAGTATTAGTTAGCAAAAGGCAGTTTATGTTATGTACGATAACAGCTTCGGACAACATAATTTGATGACATTAATGCTTATACCCGCAGTCATCACAGAACCACTTCTTGCTCCATTAATATGTTTGAGAACTGTAAAAGTATCAAAAGCGGTAAATTCATAACGAAAATTATTATTTTTCATATGTAGTTAGAATTCGAAGCGGAAATAGAATCTATAAAACACTTATTAATCGCTTCAGGTGCTTGATGGTGAACTGGAAAAAGGTCAGTACTGTTTTTGTTCGGTTTAATAACAAAGTTATCTAATTCATTTCATTTTGTTTCTAAAGCAATTGTTTCGGTGGTGAGCTTACCCAAAATTTTATAATAATTCCAATACAACGTTATAAAAAATTTAATTTGCCACTGTTTTCATTTCACAACTAGCTCATAACGAGTAGCCCTCTTATGCAGTCTTGGCATCTGTCTGTTGTCTAGTATATTGAAAGGTATAATATTGATTGTGGGTAACAAGTTACATTCAGATTTTATGAAAAACCTTCGCTTCCATCCCTAGATCACTAAGGATGTCACAATTTTTATGTACCGGGGAGCATAAGCAAAGTTCCTTTTCTATTAAGAAAAGCTTGGCTGACGCCTGCTGCTAGTTAGCAGATGAGAATTACAATCGAAATAATAAATATAATAATACAATTTCGGAACTGAGAATATCAAATAAAAAAATATCTAAGTATTAGTAGCATGAAATGAAGAAGGATAACTGTGACCCAGAAAGCATATTATGCCTTACTATAATCTTTCAAAGCCATGGATGTACACAGATACAGCAAACTGAGAATATAAATATAAGACCATCGTACACCCTAATGATATAACTACATTTGAGAGAACCATCATTAGAAATGTGATAATCTGGACATGCCATGGCGATGAAGAATGCAAAAAATATAAATAAGCATTCACAAAGCAGATGGAAGACCAGGGACCGAAAGGAATACCACGCAAGTGGAGATGTTAAGACAGTGTCGATAAAGATATCAAGGTTTGACAGTATACAACTACAACCATATATCGCGGTAAAAAAAAATAGAAGCGAAAATGGAGACGGCACTTAAAAACGACTAGGTATCGTAGCTTCAATACCTACAGGGTCCGGCAACGAAGCGGGGGTGGAAGATATATCTAAAACTATGAGAGTTACATGAATATTGTGTCGATAAAAGTTGTAGGTGGTGCACATTACTAAAATAGTTTTGATGATACAGGGTGGCTCAAAAAAGCGTGGCGAATCAAACTTACTTTTTTTTAATAGAATGCAAATATTGAGCACCCTGCATAGCATTAATACCTAGATCCACCATTTTACACTTGAAAGGTAGTTCCGAAAAATCATAATTTTTTGGTAATGTTTTGCTTCATTCAATTGTTTTCTGTTGCTTACAGCAGCCGCCCTCCAAAACAGTTGACGTTAGGTCCGCACAACTTTATAACAAAATGATGAGTATTTGAATGCAAAACTTTTAAACTGCCCAAATTTGTGGCATTCCATTAAAAAAAAGTAAGTTTGATTCGCCACATTTTTTTGAGCAACCCTGTATAATCAAAAATATTTTAGCAATATGCACCACCTTCGTACCTACAACTTTTATGTACACAATATATTAATCTTTGGTGCAGCTTCCATCGTATCTTCTTATACAATTTTTTTTTATTATTTAATATTTTTCCACAATAAAGAATTGGTTCCTTCCCGCTTATTGATCTTCTTCTGATCGTCTTTTCCTATTTTTGTGCGAGTTCGTTTAGCAAAGTTTAGTTTATTCTCTACAGTAGTAGCACGTTGATCAAACAATAAATTTATTTTGTAACATAATTTTAGTATTTACATTTATGTAGTGTGTGTTTGCGTGCTTTCTCATTGTTAATTGGATTTAACCATTGTAACTTAGCATAAAGAAAAGTGGGCGTACGGCGCAGTTGAGTGCGGGTATCGTTGAACTGGGTGTGTTCAGTGCTCGTTATGAAGCATTCGACCAACGCGGCGAACTTAAAGCAGTCGCTGGCGTGCTGAGCCCCAGAGCACACGTCTGTGAGTTATTCGAAATGAATGTCCCCTGTGGTAAGTTAAATAGAAGTAGTTTGAAGCCACGCGGTAAATAAAGTGTTTGCGCACAACAAGTCGGTATCGGCACTTCGTATGAGTGAAAAATAACCGTGTTCTAAGCAAGTACGCCATTGCGACAACACCAAGTGATTTCAAAACATTACTATTATTCCGTCAATCGTCAGATAGGCGACGTTAGGGGTACTTTCTTGACACAGTATTTGTGGAGAATTTCCACACAACCAGTCAGTCAAGGGTTGACGTCGGCCAGCCTAATTCGTTGCGCAGCAGTTCCCAGCCACCATAATAAGCTAACCTAATACAGAAAATAACTGAAGTTTGAGCGATACGTGTTCGCTTCAGGCTTTATTGTAAAGATTTCGTGAGCGTAAAAACTGCGCATCATAGACAAATAAATGCGTACACGATTCGCGAAGTCAAATGTTTATGCACGAAATCTCGACGGCGTATTTCGATGCAGTTTAACTTTCGCGTGCTAAAGACAGTTATTATAGCATATTTGTAATAATTAGTTTGCATCCTAATGTGTTTTTTGAATTTGCACAGGGTTTCATTCTGTTTTTATATGTATGTGCTGTAAAAGTTAATACATTCCTGTTTATTTGTATAAACAAATTGGTTTTTCTTGTGCATGTTGTTTATAGTCAGCCTCAGCCCGAGAATACTACAAGTGCAGACCAACTTCCTGTTTGAGCAGATATTGAAATTTCCTAACCACGAACTAAATAAAGTAATAGTTGCATGTGTACTGAGCTAGCTAGGTGAATTACAGGACAATTAGTTTATAAAAATACTAGGGCGTACAAAACGTCTCAGCAAGATTTAACTTTCCAACATAAAGGCAACCAAACGACCGATTTCCATATGACACCCAAAGACGACGCAATCAAATGATCCATTTCAAAACGTTATCACTTAGTTAAAGTTTTAAATTACATACCCTAAACGTCATATATTTTTAAATAATTCCATATATAAGAAAGTAAGAAAGTACATATTATACATGAGACATCAATTGTTACATAAAAAAATGCATTTATCATATTTGAAATTGTGAGTACCGAACTACAAAAATGCACAATTTTTAATTATTTAATTGAAGAACGATCTACACATACAGAATAAACGTACATTCATTGAGTTTAATTTAGTAGAACGTGAGAGAAAAGAAATATGTACAACTGATTACGATATTATTGAACTCACAGCGAAACCAAGTGATACAAACTTGCTGTAAAGTTGAAGTAAAATATGCAAAAAAACGAATTACTATCAAAAAATCTCTCTTCCACTAACAGCAAAACTGTTAAAGGACATAAAACCTACATTTTAGGCCAAAGTGAACTAAATATGGTAAATGTAAATGCAATGTTTCTAAATAATATGCATAGAGGGTTGAATTCTATCAAGTTTACAAGATTTAATTTAACAGTTTAGTCACAATTTATTATAAAGACTTAGCTCTAAGCATTACTTATTTACTCACTAAAAATATGAACAAAATTATGGGCGTGCATGTCAGCATTGTGTTCTTTAAGTAAAAAATGCTTTTTTCTAACTTTTTAACTTCATAGTATTTTTCTACATTTATCCATTTGAAAACGTTAAGACTACAAATGTTTAATGCCTTTATTTGCCTATATTCAACCACTAGAAGTTAATTCTAGGTTTTGCAGTAAGAAATGACAGTTCTAAATCAATTTCTTAAAATTAACAATAGTATATCAAATGCACTCCAATTAACAACTGTCTTCTAACTATTAGCTATACTAATAATTATTAGTTCTCAAAAATTAATTACGTCAATTAAGTAAATCTATTGCTATGCCTTGTTTTCTGTTTTATCTATTAGTCTGAGCCATCACTTTTGAACTGTAATAATATTTTATGAGTGCTATTTCATGATAGAAATAATATGATAACAGCTAAACACATAAACGATTTGAGTTGTCCAAGATATATCTGAAATGTGCCTGAAAAGTGACAGGTATTAATGAAGGTCTTCGATTTCAATTCCGGATTTCAGATTCAAAATAGATTACGTCTTTTCTTGCGAGCTGCTTATTTATCATACCACTATTTGCAATTCTAAAGGGACTATAAACTGCAGAGAATTGTAAATAAGCAATTGTTTGTGTAAATCTTGCTACAATTTCATTATTTTTCACATTTTTCAAAGTGTTGTTGCACAAACTCTGCAGGCGCCTCCACCATATGTCACTATTTCTTAAATTCTAAGGAAGTGGTAAATTTAAAGAATATAAAGATGCAAACATACGCCGTTTATTAAAATAATTACGTCGACAGTCATAGGCAATCGTTCCAAATAACTGCTTTAAATAACAGACATTTGGTTTAGCAAGACTATAACAACCGCCTTCTATAATTTAACTGGCTTTTCACGTGAACCTAACTTGTTCTTTAGTTATTTAACTAGTTTCCTTTTGGTTAAGCGAAATTAACGAAGGTAATGGTTTTACGGTCTAAATTTATTTTGAATTGTTTTCAAATTTAATAGAAAAACAGATAATTAGCTTAAAAGCCTTTTGACAACTTCAAATTACAAGATATGCAGCACACGTTGTACTTACAAAAAAAAACCGTTTTAACGAGGTAATTATCTAACTGCATTGCATATTCTTTCTCTAGTAGCAAAGTGTGTTGCCTATTCTCGGTGTTAAGTAAACTATATTTAATTTAACCTGACATCATAATAGTACATAAAGTTACATTTCCAAATCAAGGTTTTCCAACCGCAGTATGTTTAACATGTTATGAAAATAAAACCAATAAGTATATTTTTTCACAAGAATCAGTATATTCTGTTAAAATCTTATAAACACACGGAAAATAAAAAAAAGGAAATGTACGTAGATTAGGAATTTTCAATGCTTTCATCCTCCTCTACTATCTTAATCCAATTATAAAAGTTCAAGTTTTTAATGTAAATAGTGTCTCTAAAAAACCTTCCCACCAGGAATTCCTGAGATTCCTGGCCAATACTGGAATTTCCTGAACAGACAGCTGGCCGTGGTTGATGATCGCCAACTCGACATAGACTGATAGCCAGTGTCGTGCCCCACACCCACGCGACATTCAGTTGTTACTGTTAACAGCTGTTACATTACCTCACAAAATAAACCACTCGCATCAGCGTGGCTTTGCATATTAATGGCGTCATGGCAATTCTGTCGCGCATTTCCTGTTATTAATAACGTAATACCCTTGGGCACCGCAATCGGATAGAGGAAAGTGCACTTAGCTCGCTGTGCATACACTGCATGCACCTATTTATACTGTTTTTCCTACGAACGGGTCAGGACTGAGCTAACCCGATTGTATAATTTACAAGCTGCACTTTTGCTTTACTTGTTCTGGTGCATTTTATAGCAAAATAGAGAAGTTCAACTTGGCTATAACAAATCTGAGGGTGAGAAGTAAGGATGGGGCAATGCAAACCACCAACCAAAAATAAATTTAATTAATTGCAATTCATAGAACTGTAAATCGGTACACTTTACCCTTCCTACTTGTAAGAAGACATTTTTTATATAAAAATGTCTAACCTTTTCGTATATTTAACCAGAGTTAACTAAAAATTCGAATGTAAAAAGTTACGATAAAAGACATCCAATATTTTTTAAGGTCATCTAATTCAGAATAAAAGTTGTGTAGTTACGCCAAATTACACCAAATTTGCTGTATCTGTACTATTTCAATTAAATAAGATTATAGTCTTTTTACTAGACTTCTCAGAGCTGTATCTCTCTTAAAATGCATTTTTAAACCTACGTTTATAGGAACTAGCGTTTCCAAGTCCCGGGACCAAAACTGTTTTCGGGACCTACGAGCTAAATTTCAAGTCCCGGGACTAGTCCCGAAGGTCCCGAAAATGGTCCCGAAAAGGAAATAGTCTTTAAGTAAAATTTCTGAATTCGAATTCCAAAAATAAACAAGTGTTTTAAATTAAATAAAGTATTTATGTGCTGATAATGAGCTGCGTTGGGGCTCGTCCATAACTTCATTACTTTCTTCTGGTACTAAAAATGTCTGTCGCTTTTCATCTTTTGATTTGCGTGAACTGCAAAATGAGTAATCCTGTCGTCGTTATCATAATTTTATTGGGACAAACTTTATATTTCGTGAATTGTTATCTTTTGATATCTAAAAGTGTTGCTACATCGACTTCAAGTCATTATTTTTTTATGTAGATAGGTTGGGAATCGGAATTCGCTCTAATTCTAACGTTTTAGCAGATAATAACAAACACATAAAAATATAAATTATTCAGCGTCTGATAGTTATGATTCAGAGCCGGTCACTGTTCAATGTGCTGAGGAAGATCTGGGTTTCAGTGAGCCAGAAATTTCAACCCACTGCTGAAAATTATGTCATTGTGAGATATGAACAAAAATATTATCCTAGTGAGACTGTAAATTTCATGATTTTTATATTTATATTTCTTTCCATAATACTTACGTCCTTGTGTTACGATGCTTTTAAATACCCATAGACAATTTTGAAGAAAAACTGTGACGTGGCAGAAATCAAATCATGGCAAAAGCTGGGTTTCCTTGGTGTGGCCCCCAAAAGATGATATCCTATATTACCTCAAAGAAAATATATACGACTGCTATTATATATGCAAATACGTGGATTGAATTATTGAATATTTTTTCTGGGAGTGTTCATTAACCATACAAGAGCAGCGTCTATTACTGGCGAAAGTGACCTTTTTTATAAAAAAAATATGACAAATTTATTTTTTAACTTACTGATTTTACGCTAAGCAGGATTATTTTAACGTATTCAAAATTGATAATAAAAATAAATGTAATTTTGATAGGCAATTGAAGTTGAAAATTCGTCCTGGGTGTCCATTATTGGAAACAAAAAAAAACAGCAAAATTGTATTGCAATTGGTGGAGTATTCTATACTTTATACTGCACATACAACCAAATGGATATCAGTTGCATGGATAACAAATTAACAGATTTCACATTAATACTATGAAAAGAAAATATATGGTGGAGTATGTGGAAAGGGACAAAATCTAAATATGAATAGGCATATTATAAAGCACGCACAATGTTATGATTAATTAAAAACATTATTATAAGTTCAAGAAACTGTAAAGAAGAACAAGGAGAATTATCAATTGACTGATTGTAGCACACCTAGAATTTTAAGAAGACAAAACTACGTGATATGAAGAAACCTCAAATAAAACCACACATTAAAAATCAAAAATCATCAAGTGAATAAATGATTAAAATTAGTGATCTGTATATAACAGGTTTTTTCTGAAAACTAAAACGTTATTGGCAACTTTGGACGCCTTTTAGATCAATAAGCAATTCGTTCAAACCGGTGAATACGGTCCTGGCCGCGCGTTAATTTTGCAACAAGACCTGCAAAAGGGACTCGTTACAGGTTCGGCCAGACAAAGGCGGTTGCACAACCGTTCCATCTTCGCATCAAGCACTTTGACCTATCAGGAATGCAGCCAAGAGCGGCACTTTCCATTGCTTTTCGTCGATTTAGCTCTAGTTTTAGTGTACTGACCTCGTCGGTTATGTCCCCGAGGTGCTGCACGTCCTCCGTCTCGCGCGTCTCCTCGGTTTCCTCCCTGGAAAGCACCCGGCGCTCCTTCACTTCCCGCACGACGCCCTCCGGGTTGGCCGACACCACCCAGTTGCTGCGATCCTCTTCCGTCTGTTTTTCGCTATCTTCCAACGCCTTCTGGTCCTTGTTCTCGTCGTCTCCGTGTTTGCGTAACTAGAACGGAAAGAATTAGTTACCACTGTACCTTGGAGTGCCATTACCTTATCACAAGTTATTATTCTCTACATCTGAAAAAAAATCGTTTTCAAAAAGATAAAAATGCCATGAAAACCTTTCATCAGAATACCAAAGCTTACGTTATGGTAAGGACATAACTTCCACATGAGTAGAAACTGTGTGAAGAAAATAATAAGTTGTGATGAGGGTATAATTTTAGCTTCAACAGGATAACAGAGAATTCTGCTGGAGAAGATAATAAGTTGTGGAAAAGTATAATATTTTCTTCTAAAGTAAAGACCTTCTAAACAAAATAATAAATTGTAGTAACGCTGCAATTCCTCATTCAGAAGAAAAAGTCTACTGAAAAAGATAACTACAGATGGTGAAGGTACTTGTATAATGTTTCCTTCAAATATAGAATCCATCTGGAGAAGCTTTACAAAAGAAGCCTTTTCGAGTTGATAATAATGTACACAAATGATAACTTTTCCTTCAGAAGGAAAAGACTCATAAAGAAAATAAATTGTGGTGTGGGTATCACTTCTTTAGAAGGAAAATACTTCTGAAAAAAAACAATAACTTGTAGAAAGAGCGTTACTTTTTCTTCAAGGAAAACAACTTTCTAGAGAAAATAATACATTGTGGTAAGAGCGCAATTTCTCGTTAAAACAGAAACGCTTTCTGGAAAAGGTGATAAGTAATGGTGATCATAGATATAGCTTCTTCTTCAAAAATAGAAGCAATCTGGAGAAGTTATGTTGATGGTGTAATTTTTCCTACAAAACGAGAAGGCCTTGCGGGTTGGTAAAAAGTTATACAAAGGAAACTTTTCCTTCAGAAAGAAAAGTTCCATGAAAACAAAATAAATAGTGGTTAGGGCATTACTTATTTAGAAGGAGAAGACTTCTGATGGAGACAATAAGTTGTAGAAAGAGTGTAACTTTTTCTTAGAGGGGGAGAGCCTTCTAAAGCACATAATACATTGTGGTAACGGGTGCAATGTCTTCTTTAGAAAAAACCGCCGTCTGGCAATGATAGTAAGCCGTAGTGGAGATATAACTTCTCTTTCAGAAATAGAAACAATATGGAGAAGCTAAGTTTCGCTGAGAGTGTAACTTCTACTACAGAAAAGAAAGCCTTCATACAAAGGGTTTGTTTGTGTAACTTTTCAACAGAAAGAAAAGTCTTTCGAAGAAGACCATACATTGTGTTTAAGGGTATATTTCTCCTTAACAAAGAGAACCCTTGCGAGATCATGGTAAGTTATATAAACAGCGTTCGCTTATAACCTTTCACCAGAAAAACAATCCGAAGAAGACAATAAACTGTGATAGAAGTACCTATACTTTCTCCTTCACAAGAAAAAGACTTTTTGCGATGATACTAAGCTATACAAAGGGTGTTCGTGTTCGCCTCAAACTTTTTAACACAAAGAAAATCCTTCCAAAGAATGCAATAAATTACCAATTTCTTCTACAGAAAAATAAAACGCCTCCTGAAAAAATAGTAAGTGAAGGCTAGGATATAACTGATCCCTCAGAAATAGGAACTAAGTTTCGTTGAGGGTGTCCTACAGAAGCAAAAGCCTTTTCGATTTGATATGAAGCTATACGAAGGGTGTAATTCTTCTTTTAGAAAAAAAAACCATCTGAAGAAGGTTGGAAATTGTAGTTACAAGGAGACGCCTTTTCGAGATGATAGGTTATACAAAACATGTTTTCCAGAAATTTGATGGTGTACATTTTCCTCCAAAATAAAAAATAAGGCAATAAATTGAGGTACGACTGTAACTTCCCCTTCAGAAGGAGAAGCTTTCTAGATATGATAATAATTTGTGGAAAAGAAAGAAGAGAGTAAATAGTGATAAGATTTTTTTTTCACAGAGGAAAGTCCGTTAGAAATGGTAGTAATTTATAAAAAGGGTATTAGAGTGCACCTTTCCCACAAAAAAATCTTTTGAAAAAGACAATAAATTGCGATAAGGCTATCCTTCACAAGGAGAAGCCTTTTCAAGTCGATAATAAGTTATATATAAAAAGCTTAACTCCTTCTTCAGGAAGAAAAGTCTCGTGAAAGAGATAATAAATTGTGGCGAAGGTGTAACTTCTTCTTCAAAAGACGTTTTGCAGACATGGTTTTAAGTTATACAAAGGTTATTCTGAAGGAGAAGCACTTTGAAGAAAATAATAATTTGTAGAAATGGTGTAAATATTTCTTCAGAAGGAAGAAGGTATAATTTTTTATTCAGAAATTCACCTTGTTTAAGATGATAGTGTATCTTTTCCTTCAATAAGAAAAAATATTAAATTGAACTGTGGGTGTTTCAGAAAAAGAAGATTTCTGAATATAGTAATAATTTGTGGAAGAGAGAGAAGAGAGTGAATTCTGATAATAGTATTTTACCTTTACATGAAGAAGTCTTCTAGAGATGATAGTAAATAAGTTATACAAAGGATGTTCGCGTTTAACCTTTCAACATAAGAAAAAGTCTTCTAAAGAGGACGATATATTGTGATAAAGGTATAATTCCTCCTTCACAAAGAGAAGCCTTTTCGAGTTGAATACATTATACAAAAAACGTAACTCTTCCTTCAAAAAGAAACTCTCCTGAAAGAGATAATAAATTGGGGTAAAGGTGTAACGCTTTCTTCAGACCAAGTTTTTTAGGAATAATTTTAATGATACAAGGGTTGTAACTTTTCCTTCAGAAAAAGAAGCGTTTTGAAGCAAATACTATTTTGTAGAAAGGGTGCGATAATAAATAAGCAATAAATTGTGGTAATGGTGTAGTGGTAGTATATCATTTTGGGAAGATAAGAATGTAATTTTTCATTCAGAAATTCAACTTTTTGAAGACGGTGGTGGAAAGAAAACCTGAAGAAGCTAATAAATAGTGGTAAGGGTGTAATTTTTCTTTTTGTAGGAAAAATCCCCTGGAGAAGATAGTAAGTAGTTGTAATCTTAAAGTTATTTGGGTGATTACTAATTTAAGAAATAGATTTGTCTGAGCTTTTATGGGTAAGTGACGTCTCATGAGACAATTGTTTTTCCCAGACTGAAAGCCACTTAGAATTGTTGGGTGTACAATGTACATGCAATGGTCTGCATGTCTAGCACGAAATGTCATCGCAGATTAATTGCAACCGCCGCGAATGAAAATAGACTTGCCGAACAAGTTTCTATAATTTTCATATTCGTAACGACTGCTCGTTCAACTATATTCAATAAACCTCGTAACATTAACCGTAAGATACATTACGCAGATATCAAGGGCATAATATATGTTTATGGCACATGCACAGGTTAATCTTGCAGAAAATTTTATTTTCTAAATGCGTATTTAAGTAATACATTATTGTCTATTATTTAAATAGCCATAACAACATTAAGTTGCAAAATTGGCAAAACATAAATTCAAGAACAGGCAATAGTTAAAAAAATTTACTGATGTGTAGCAGATGGAAATTTTTTTATAACTGTTTTAAAAATTCTTTTACCAAGTTATATTGGATTTACAATCTGAAAATCGCAATGAAAGTTTTAGTTAGGAACAATTGCGATCATCCAAAGATGCACGGTTTTTCGTTACTGAGGCAATTTCTTAATTTTTTCCATACATTATAACTGGATTGCAACTGGCGGTCTTTTTTTTCAAATCATTTAAAAATAAAGTGATGACAGTAACATTTAAAAAAGTTTGAGACGCCTATTATTAAAAGACAAAGTTACAAAAAAAAAAATTGCGTGCCCCTTCGGATGATCGTAATGGTACTAGGGTATACTGACAAAATCTGTAAAGGGGTTTACACGGAACTTCACTCGCGCGAATTTGATCAATTTGCAAATAAAAAAAATGTACTCCGCTGATATTCGAAGTCCGCGCTCCAAAGCGAATATTTCGAGCAAGTGTCTTGTCCGCCTCTGGAATAACTGAGCTACGGGCGTGTTCAAATTGGATGAGTTTCTGCTGCATTAGAAAGCACCACACTATTCTGTCCCATTCACGATGTTTACCTTTTATCTGTTAAGTCTCATTTTCGCCAATGATAAAGCCTAAGCTATGTGTAAATTATTGCTTTTATCTTTTGCAAATAAAAATTGCTTCGGTCCAAACTACAATGTATACGGCGATTGTGAAATTTCATATATCGAAAAATCGCACCCGGATATTGCTTTCATCTTACACCTTTAGTGGTTGTCATCCCTGTAGAAGGGCATTCTTCCTTAATTTAAGGGGTTAAGCTAACCACCTGCACGGGCCGCACTTGTGTGGTTATAAACAGGCTACTAGCCTAAGAGAAAGACGAAGATGCAGAAGAAAAATCGTCTGAAAAACATACAATAGCAAAAAGCCATAGAACATATCAGCAACTAAAAAATTACTTTAAAAATAATAAATGCGCCACTGAGCGACCACTACATAAAGCACAAACAGCTATTTATATGTGACAAGAAAAATACTATATGAAAATCTACACTGAGCTTTAAGCGATTAATCGTAATAAGGGATTGCGATGTGTAAATGTTACAATTCGGCAGTACATTAGCCCCGTGTGGAGTTGCTATTCCCTCATCATATGCGGGGTAACGAGAAAATGAAATACTCGGGGTGGACCAAAACTATGATCGACGGTTCCTCATATTAGAGGTGGCTGAATAAAAAGTCCAGAAAAGCTACCTGACTAATTATTTCCCTCGGGATATAACAATCAATCATAATAGGTACTCAATAGCTTAAACACGTTTTAAGTGGAGAGAGGGTGCGAAGAACCCCGGTTTGTCTGATGCCTTATACAGGGTGTCCAAAAATGGCGGATTAACTCTACGGTGCGTTACTTGGGGATGCCTAGTGAACCCTGGGAAAATATTTTAAAAATTCTCTGGGCCGTATTTTTCGAAATATTTCGAATTGAATAAAAATAAATCTGGCCACATTGCTACTGCAACAATTTCTCAATTAATACGAATAATTAGAGTGATCTGATGTCTAAATCAAAAGTCTTGGATGAATTGCTACATTTTCTCATGGCAGTTTAGATACAATAAGACACAGTAAAGTACAGTTAATCACATGTATTGAAATTAAACAAATAAATTTCTATTTACAAAACCCGTATTAAACTGAAATAATTAACTAATCAAAAATAAAAATAAACAAGTTAAAGGTTGTGTTTAAAATTTCGCCCGTCGGCAAAATAGTGCAACGTGTAACGTGTTGGACCTGGCTCGCCTGAATGTATTTAGAATAGCCTGTCAATATACAGCCAATTTTTACACTTGTGTTCATTGCTGTTTGCTATTATATGTTCATAATTAGTTTGAACTGCGCCATTGTAACTTTTAAACGCGTGTCAACGTGTTTTGTAGATACGGTGCCGAAGTGCCTGTACGCCTGCCGAGTAAAGGTGTTGGAATCAGTCGGAGTTTGCAGAAACTAGTTTGGGCTGTTGAAAGTGAAGTCCTTATTTCGTGTGCACAAGTGAACACCATGTGACCTGGTTTTAAAGCTACAGACAAACGCAGTTATGGCAATTTGTGGGCAAGAAGCCAGCAAAGAAAGCAGCAGCACTATCGAGTGACGCAGTGGCAAACATATCGTCGTGGAGAGCTGATGAAGCCCAAGTTTAGGAAGTTCTTAACTGACGTTCGTCAGTCATCCCTACACGTAGATGATTGCATCATATTTGGTCATTTGCGAGCAGTCGTCCAAGTAGAAGGACATTATTGTTCGTAATATAAATGCATAGTAGACACAGGTTTTTGGCACGAGATCTAATATTATTGTACGCATAAATGCGATTCGTGGTCTAACACTTAACGCTAGTATTTTAACAGGAAATATATTTGCTAGTTCTTGATTTGAGTATAAACAAATTGCCTTTTATTTGAGTAAATTTTTGGGACTAACATTTTTAGCTTAGTGCGAATCCAAGTCCCTTACAAAAAGGAATTTCCCTAACCACAAACTGAGGTAAATAAAAATAAAAGAAATCTCATTGCTATTGATCTAGCTGGCAGAGAAAGATTCTTGGTTTATTGGCGATAAGACTATTAACTGGGTATCTAAATTGTTTTAGATTATTTTTAACATGTATACGCACTCTTCATTTTTATAATTTTTACGTCAAAGAAAATGTATAATTTTAGCAACAAACTGTATAATTCTATGACAGATTTAATTATCTTTAATAATATTATAGTTAAAATATTTTGTGTTGAAAATTAAACAGTGTATACAAGCATCATACCACAATGTTAAGCAATAAAACTTAAATAAAACGAAATTACACGTTTAGGTATTTATATTAAAATAATTACAAGAAACACTGACTACATATTGAAAAAATCGAAACCTTCAAAGACTAGTTGGAAACTATATTTTGATTTTATCTCCAATTTACAGCTTCCGTTTATCTTTAAAAAACGTATCATATGACATCAATACAATAACAAGATCTGCATTCATTTATTAATAAAACAATTAAACAACTATTCATCTAGGCAAAATGGTCCAACCCGTTAAAACCAGAGCTCATGTACACACACTGACCTACTCTTCCACGTACAGAGATTTTTTTTGCAATTATGTTCTAAAACGCATATTTCAACAAAAATCCCAAGTCTGAATTTTACCAAGTTTTATGCTATTGCTGCGACCTTAGTATTATTTACGTTGTATAGCTTTGAGCGTTTACTTTAATGTGTTTTAGTATAGGCAACACACATTACTTTTAGAACGGCAAAATCTTGTAGACCGTCTTTAATAATTGTTTAACCTTTAATCTAGTTTAAATTTGGCCAAATAAATGCAAGCATTATAGGGTTTTTAAGTTATCTGATAGATCAAAACTTATATTACATAATTCCAGACAACTACAAGGACGCTGTACAGCAGTTTCATTGGCAGTATTAGAAATTCCAGCCACCTATTATTCGCTTGCTTTTGCAATGTAAAATTACATCTTAATTGTCTAAGCGAATTGAGAGCTGAATTATTGCGGTACACAAGAAGAAATGAATCGTTAAATTAATGACTAGCATTAAGATTCGAAAGAGATATCCTAATCGCACATAAGAAATTACGCAGGCCTCCCGCTGCGCAGCCATCAATTTCGAACAATAATATCAATGAGGAAGCAGTGATTAATTGGCAAAGCATCTACAAATTTGAAATAATATCTGCATTGTATTGGGTTACGTTAACAATCGTGGTCGCTGTGAAAGTTCGGTCGGGCAGTTGTGCCCCGCGGGCTCCATTAATTATACCTAACTAGTCTTAGATGCAAGATATAATTACTAAATTTGTCGTTGCTTTCTAACGCCCACTGTTTTTATTAATTCAATTAAGCGCTTCTCTTTTTCATGTTTTGAAATGAGAGCGTGCTGTAAACTATTACATGATATACATCAACAAGGTGGCGGCACAATTTGCCTCTGGGCGAACTGTATCTACCAGATCTCCACGACTCAATGTAAACAACATTTATAAAACAAAGCGTTCTAGAAATTCACCGTTAAATATTTAAAGGTGAAAATCGTTTAGTTCTCATAAATTTTTGACTCAGGACGACTGTTTGTACTGAAAAACGAATTAATACAATGTGAAGATGTTTGAACTATTATATATGTACAGTATGTCCCCGGATTGCGTTTACAATAGGTATGATTGACCAAAAATTTTCGAATTGGAATTTCATATTTTGGGATTCCGCCCTGCTTGGTGTGAAACTTATTTTTAGTTTACTTTCGATTTTTTAAAGTCAAGTAGGCCTTGACAGGGAAGCGAAAACAATTTTATTTTTGGGTAAACTACCCGTTTTGTTTATGAGACGGCAAAATTTAATTAAGAAAAGTTGTTGATAATGATAAATTATGGCCATATACCAAATTTCAGAAACATCTGTCGACTTATAAAAAACTGTTATTTTTTAGAAAATTGTATTTTATTGTCAGGTAAACTACCCGTTTTGTTCATGATACGGCAAAATTGTATTAAGAAAAGTTCTTTAGAATGAGAAATTATGATCATATACAAAATTTCAGAAATACCTTGCGACTTAGATTAAACCGTTATTTTTTAGATTAAACAAATGCATTTATTAAAAATGACGGTTTAATCTAAGTTGACAGAGCTTTCTGAAATTTGTTATAGGGCCATAATTTATCATTATAAACAACTTTTCTTAATACAGTTTTTCCGTATCATGAACAAAAAGGGTAGTTTACCTGACAATAAAATACAATCTTAAAAAAAATAACAGTTTTTTATAAGTCAACAGATCTTTCTGAAATTTGGTATAGGACCATAATTTATCATTATCAACAACTTTTATTAATTAAACTTTGCCGTATCATAAACAGAAAGGGTAGTTTACCTGAAAATAAAATAGTTTTCGCTTCCCTGTCAAGGCCTACTTGTTTTTCAAAAACTGAAAATATTCTTAAAATTCGTTTCACACCAAGCAGGGCGGAATTCCAAAATATGAAATTCCAATTCGAAAATTTTTGGTCAATCATACCTATTGTAAACTCAATCCGGGGACATACTGTATATATGCTACGTGAAAATATTTATGACTATTTTTTTCATTACATATCAGCGACGTAGGGTTGAACTACTCTTACACATTATAATCCTCTAATTTTGACAAGCTTATCTTGGGGTTTCCAAACTTCCAAACTAAAAAGGGGCAAAATCGCAACTAGAAACTCCAATCTAGAAATCCATATTTAACTCCCATAAATCCAAAACCCAGATAAAGATCGATAAATACAAACAGAAGTTGTAATAATAAGACCCAAAATTAGGCTTCAAACGAGGAGCTCATTGGGAAAACTCACTTCAGGTGTATATCGGCTTAGCGTTCTATCTCCAGAACCAAGTAGCGCATTAAGGAAGTACTAACTCGAAAACCATCTACAAGGTGATGAAAATTGCATAAAAACATGGAAGTTCTTTAACTGAAAGACGAAAGAAAATAGAAAAGGTGTTGGACCACCACAGTGAATCGCAATAACGTAGCAACTCCGACCGCAGAAGAAAGTTTCTAAGCGACCGCACGAGGACTCACTGCGGCAATGCGATAAATTCATAAAGTAGAGTAGGCAATACAACAAAATCCAGTAGCGAACGCCTGAAAAGCTAAAACGTTCACGAGGAAGTACTACCAGATAAGTTAAAATAATGTATGGCATATAAGCGTTTAACATAACCTTCAAAACGTCAAAATAAACATTTAATTTTACAGGTAAAGATTGAACTGCCACTGCTAGTTAATCCAAATAATTCTTTCAGAGTAGTCTCACAGAATCGGGAAACATCACATTACTCGTGAAGGCGAGAATGCTAGAATCCCAAACCAAACGCTCAACTGCCTCTAAACTGTATGTTAACCGTAGCAGATAAAATTACCTGTATATGTTTAAATTCCCATAGCCCTTAAGTAGATTTTAGGGAAAACTGCAGGTAAGGTAGATAGCTAGGGCTAACGTTAGGAAACAAACAGAAATAAGTGCTTACATCAAAATGAACCTAACAAATCGCTTGAAGAGTCATAAGTACAAGGCTGGTTCAACTGAACACATTTAGAACTTATTAAAATTTTATTAAAGACTAAAAACGACTAAAAAACTAAGACACGACTTCTACTGTAATTCTAGTTGAGCGCCGGACGTAGACGACGTCCTTGCAGAACCTTTTTCAGGGGATAAATGACCTAAAAAACACAAAGTGATAATTCGTGGCTATAGGGAGATTTTGTAGTATTTGCTACAGATATTCTTGGTTCGGTCTCACTGAATACGACTATTTTATCCACGCGCCTAACAGTGTTCACAGTTTTTACAACCTGCTTCTGTCCACGACTTGCCATTTGACCATTCCTTCCCATTTAAGGATAGTTTAGGTCACTCAACTGCCACCATTGTTACATTTTACGTTTCTCCATAAACAGCAAGCATTTTCACATAGATTTCTTATGGTGTACACCCTTCCACAGTTAGAAATTGACTAACTATATTTTACGCAACAATAAAAACATAAACACAATTGATTTGAATTTGAATGTTATAAAAGTTGCCTTATTGTTGCAGATATTTTAACATTGAGTACATGTTTAATGAAAAAGCAGATATTAATCGAATAAGTTACGGAGGACTCATTTCTTGGCCCATCTCGTTCTTCTTCTTTCACTGTCTTATACGTTTCTGATTAGCACGAGTTTCCAAGCCAGAATATTCTTCTTCTACAAAGTTCTTTTCTTCCTTTCCCCTTTCCTAGAATGAAAACTTTTGTGAGGTGGCCTTTGTGAATATTCTCCATGACGTGGGCCGAGTTTTGTAACTTCCTCTGCTTAATAGTGTTTAGCAGCTCATTCTTCAAAGCACCTCCTCGTTGATGACGTAATTCACCCATGAGACGACAGTAGATCGGTAGTTCCATATCTCGAATAATTGTACTCTCCTCTACGTATATTCAGAGATGGCCCAAGTTTCAATCGGACGGCATTGGTAACTTTTCCGTTGAACTTAATGTGGCGCTATACTTCTTCCAGCATTTCCCTGAATATTTGCTCTGAGGGCAGATTAAAGAGAAATGGTGATTGATAATACAAAAGATTCTCTTATACCAAGCACGATTTATACGGGTTGGTCGTCAACACGCACTACAGCTCTCTATCTTCAGCACATGTTGGTAATAACATACATGTTCTTCCCATCTACCCCTGTGTAGCTAAGTCACTAACCATTTTTCCATGTTAAAAGAGATCAAAATTTTTGAGGTAATCCACGAAACTCTTGTACACATCACAGTTGACGTTCCTGCTTCGCTGAGTAAGCACTCGTATAGTGACTCCCGTGTAGCAAGGCCTCTATGGAAGCCGAATAGTGTATCGCTGATATTCTCCTCGTACTTGTATATACGGCCATTAATTACCTTGAGGTCTATCTTCAGACCATGGCTCAGGAGACTGATGGTCTTAAAATCGTGACAACTCTACACAGTGGATTTCTTAAGATGGGTTAGAAAAGTAGATATAATCCAGCCCTCAAGCATGACTCCTGTACCGTATATATTGTTGGAAACCTTAATATCTCAGCGGTTTACCATTTTCTTACTTTAGAGGCTGTGAGTTCTGTTCCATCGAATTCGTTGAATTTTGGTCCCTCGGGACACCGATCTCGTTCACCTCATCTAAATCCTTAAGATTTTCACCTGAGGAGACATCTGAGAAATCTAGTTTAGTTTATGCAACACCATTTCATACCAGAGAAGAATTGTTGAAAAAGTTGTGTCAATACTGTGAACAAATAAGAAATAAGCGTTAAGGTACAGGTTATTATTATTTATAAAAGTAACGCTCTTGAGAAATAAGAATGTCCCTATCTTATCAACCGAATAATCTGTCAATAATTTCACACTACAGTATGTCTGCTTGGCATGGTAATCATATTTTTTAATAGCATTTTACGTTTCTTCTTAAAAGCTGGTGAGGTACAATATTCCTTTGGGATAGCATTATGAATACCTTAATAATTTTCTACTTAATTAGTGTAAATCAATTTCCAATGTAAATGCCCTATGTTCCGTTCTGAAAGTCCCCAACCTCTATGTGTTTTCCAGATTAATCTACGGAATGACTGTCCAAATCCTCGTCCGGTATCAGTTTGCTTTTGAGCTTTATTGGTAGACGTGGATATATTTTCCTTTTCATTGTGAATGTCAGTTGCACATGTTTTTATTCTTTGGCTTTATTTTCTACCATCTAAACCAGTTCCGTACTTTATTGAGGTGATTTTGAATAGTATTGAAGCTAATCTTGAGTCTGTATGTGGCGCCATTAATACTATGTCCTACAGATGTTGCCATTGTATCTCTTTACGATGAAAAACTTAATGAAACAATGTATACAATAGAAGTTCTCGAACACTTCTTTAGGCTACCGGAGGTGTTTGTTTGTAAGTCCATAGTACACAACTAGAAAATGCATTTCGCCAATGTAAGCTTTCAGGGTGCAAAATATATTATGTAAAAGATTTTGTCTAACAAACTTGGGTACCATATCGTATCAAAGACCCGTGTAATGTTGACTATCAAAATACAGTACTTATATTAGCTATCCTTCTTTTAGTTTTTATCCCAGTAAAAATGATTTTCTTGAGAACTTAAACAATGATGTCACCTGCTCCGGATACATATAAGAATGTACTAAAAATCAGGGTTTTTATTTTTATTATTCTTGTTGGCAGTACGTTTATTTTTTTAACGGTTATTAGCTCCCATATATGAGCATTTTAGCATTAAGACCGGTATCTGATGAACTTTTTGATCAACAATTCTGGTAACTCTAAACAGATTGGTTAATAGATTACTTATGGATTACTTTCAGAAGTTGCTTTTTTTCTTGCTTGCTTTAGCCCATTTGTCATCTGCTACTTTAATATAGTTGGAAAACGGACGTGGTCCTTTTCTTGTTCTAGCAGTTTGTTCACTTCTATTATTTCTTTACAGTCTGTTTGCCTAATTCTGAACATAGGCCGCCTGTCATGTTAGCAACTTCTTCGAAACCAAAGTTTCACGTAAGTTTAACTGTTAGCTTTAGATCGTCCATCAAGAGTATCTAGGGGAGTCCTCTTGATCTTCTTCCCATCCATGGTCTCCATTTGTGAATGATACTATTCCACCTATCATTTCTCTATCTTTAATTATGTCGTGCCCATCTCCATTTTGGTCTGACTATCGTTTCTGTTATGTGTTGTACTTTGGAGATGTTTCTGATTTGTTCGTTTCTTTTTCGGTTGATTAATCGAACACTTTTTGTTGCTCGTTCCATAGCACTTTGTGATTTTGCTAACTTATCAATAGTTCTCTTTTATATGTAAATGCAGGTATTACATGGGTATTAAATACTTCGATTTTGAGCGGTTATTATTATTATTATTATTATATTTGGATAAAGGCTGAGGACATAAATCCTTTGGCAGCCTAAAAGATACAAGAAAAAATAATGCTAAATAGTCCAGTAAACACAATTGGAAAAATTACTAAGGGTATAAGTATATGCTGCGGCCCAAGCCCGAAATTTATCTTTATTAGTATTGGCCGTAGGCATTTCGCGTGTTTCCAGAGCAATGAGCATGAATGGCCCAAGTCTAAACTGGAAATTCCCAATTTCGGGTTTGTCCCGCAGCACATATACTAAATATGTATGTACCACGAAAAATGTTTATCAAGTCTGTTTTTAAAACTGTTAACAGATGTCGCATAGATGACGTCGGCGTCGAGGTTGTTCCATACTTCGAACACTTGATTCACCAGGAAGAATTGTCTGTTCCTAGTTTTGAAATTTTCTTTTTTCAGTTTTAGCTCGTGCCGAGGCAAGCGTGGGTCCAAATTTAGCTGAAAAATGTCCCTGAGGTTGCCATAATTGTATTTTAAAATTCTAAAAGTTAGAATTAAGTCTCCTCGAAGTCTCCGGTCAAGAAAAGTCGGTATGTTGAGTAACTGTAGTCTTTCCGAGTAGGAAGGACGAGTACGACCGAAGGGCATTCGAGTTGCGCGTCGCTGGACGTTTTCCAGGAGGTTTTGGTCGCGTATCGGCACTGGACACCACACTGCACCAGCGTACTCAAGTAATGGTCTAACGTAGGTATTATAAAGTTGTGTGCACGACTGGAGTGTTATATTGATGAATGTCTTTCGCAGTTGATATATCAGAGAGTTGGCGCGCTTGCATGTTTTGATGATATGTTCAGACCAGGTAAGATCGAATGTTACGGTTACGGTTCTAGGATATTTTTGTTAATAAATATTAAGCATAATTTTCTAAAAGCCGCTTAGCCCAATTTGATTCTTCTGACTACTTCAGCACATCGGTTGTCTTGTGGCTTGCCCTAGATAGGTGTAGTTCTCCTAGCATTTCCTATAAATGCTCAATCATGTCTACTATCAGTACTATATCGTCCACATATCTAAGGCGATATTGTTGGTGGCACTGTCAGTCTATGTCATATTCGAAGTTAGCAGGTTAGGTTTTGCGTCAGTCTGCGTCAAAATTGGGATAAAAACTAACCTGCTAACCTCGAGTTTGACATTGAGTTACAGTGCGTACTTCAGTACTGCCAATCGTAGAACATCATCTGAAGCTGTTTATTGTGTTTCAGTACACATAAACAAGTTCTGCTCGGCTGTAATATCACTTTTCTTTAAAAATTTAAGATTTCGCATTTCTATATGAATGCGATAAAATACTATACGAAACGCGTTAGAAAAGTGGTTTTACTGAACTTTCTTTAACGTTACTTTTCTAAATTTGTTGCGTAATATACGATTGTACAACACCTTTCAATAAACGCCCAATGACTATAGCGATTCTAACAATCACAATATCAATATTACACAAAAGTGATTTTTTTATTATCATAATTTAGCTAGTGAGTGTACGATTTTTCTCGCAGTTGATTACACGAGCATATATCTCCCAACCATACATGAAGACAGGGCGAAAACGTGCGGATGCTGGAATTCGCATACAAAGTTAATTCAGTTTTCAGCGCATAAGGCCTTTTGCGTCCGAACATTTTTACTACATCTGAAATTGTGTACTAGCCATCCACAATTAACAAAACAAAGCTTTAGTACCTCCTCGAAATTGTCATGATCGTGTACAAGGGTTGCTTGTTGAATTTATCTTACAATAAGTAACTGAAAGCTACTATAAACGGTCGAATGAGCAACCACTAAAAAAATAACTAGAGCTTCTTCGTCGTATATAAGGCAATTGCAACAAGCAAAGTTGTAGCCGGTTCATTCTGTGACGATCTGTTTAGAATTGCACTGAAATTGGTGAATAACACACTGCCATAAAAATTCGGCATGAATGCGAGAAGTAGTTTTCTAGTTCTACAACTCCTCGCACTCGAAATGTCTCAACCACAATGAGAATTGTAAATAATGTGCAATGCTGCAGGCGGCTGACCACTAAACAAAAGGCCTTCGGAAGTGGTCATTTTTCCCAGGATATCTGAACGGCACCTCCAAACCACTAATGAATCCTTTCTCTAAGCGTTCCCCATAAAATACATACACTAAGCAGGTGGCACAAAGAAAAAGGACTATTGCGTTCCAATACTGTTAGGTGACTATGAGAGTGAACCTGGGATAACCTACCAGAAAAAAAAGGCGTCTTGAGGTGAGGTTATTTCTATAATATTTTTGAAGCTTAGCACTACTCGATAAATGTCAGCGGCTGCATGATACAAGATGTCAGAAGAATTAAAGACTCCACAAAGTGCATCACCCAAAAATATCTACACCAAGGCACCACCTATATAAATAGGCAATATTTCAAAAAAAATTCCTATTTTTGAAATATTGAATTTGAAAACAAATATAGACTAGGGGGCTATGCAACTAAACTTACCTCAATGAGAACACGATGACAAAGTATCGTTATTCCAACACAATTCCTGGATATTTTTATTAATTTTTAATCGTAACAAACTGTTTTATGTGATTTTTCGTGTTTTTCTTAATGCGAAAGTCCCAGAATTCGCAAGACGAAATCGAAAGCAGTGTCGATTTCTTGGCGAAATTTTAAAAGCGAAAGCAAGATAATGTATAGTAGTATGTTAATAAATTGAAATATATTTCAGAAACACAAATTAGTTTTAAAGTCATGTGATGAAATCTTTTTACAAAACTCAAGAAAAAAATTGAAATCGCTTCCAACGAGGGCGACTCTAAATTAAACAAGCTTCAACTGTCATTTCTGAAATCACAACTTAATTTCGCCGGCCACTGAATGATTAACAGTTGACTTAAAAAGGTCCGCATAAAATTTCTTAATGTAACATTTATATGAGAATGTCTTCTGTCAACGACTGACAGTGGCGGTTAAACGAGTCGCGTAAAAAATAATTCAAATTAATTGGTGATTTTAATGCCGCGTAAGGCTACCGACCTACTCGCATTGTTGCGTAAGCGCCTTATGGTTTATTTTTGTCAGATTATGGTAAAGCCGCGCCTAGACGTAGCAGACCTAAATGTTTACACTCTCTATAAACAACCGGATCTCGAAAATCTCAAAGTTGTCTTTTTATGCACCGCATGCAGTTAACCCAGATAAAATTAGTAGTCATCGCGCCAAAAGTTACCTCATAATAACTTAATTGTCTAATCCAGTCTACTCCTAATATGACGGCGTTTTTATCAGACCGTCGCCACTCCAAAGGAAGTGAAGTAACCATAAACCCTTTTCCCAACAATGGTTTTTGACGGGGAAAGTATGAGACGGTATTTGGAGCGCGATTCAATCAAAGAGGCGTGGCCGCTGTTAAATGATGTGTGACAAAAGCTAATAATTTATTTACCTCCGTCTGGTGGTGTTCCTGCGTCTCGGTGTCTTCCGTCGTGTTGGTGGTGACCACGGGGCCGGAATCCTCCACGACTTTGCCATCTTCCAGCACTACTTGCCGTTTCACTCTGGTCTCAATTTGCTTCGTGTTTGTGACTTCGGTAGTCTTTTTGCTCACCCATTCTTCTGAAATTTCAAATTATTATTAGTATTTTTGCATAGATAAGCTAGTAAACTATTGCTAATTGGATTTAATAGTATCGTTTTCTAATATGTATAATTCTGCTATTCAATTACTGCAGTATAGCATAACGTATTGCAGATATTAAAATTGCTAACTACTAGGTTAGTAATTGTACAGTGTATGCCTTTCATATGTTAATAGTTATTACGAACTCGCTGAAAACTGTAACGTGAACGTTTGATCAGTGAACTGTAATCGAGTTCACTGCATTTGATAGAGTTCTTGCCATAACGCAGTTTGTTGAATACTATAAAAATATCGTTTGCTAGCAATTAAAAAACCATTATTTTGATAAAGCAACCATTTTTTAAAATTTACGACCTTTATATTCATTTTCACAAGAATAATAATAAAGTTTCTAAGAATTGAAAACGTGGCAACTATAATTTAATAAATTTTCTATATTTGTCAAAAATTGTGTGTAGTTACATTTGAGAAGTAAAGCTTCTGAATTAAAAAATATGTAGAACAACATGGAAAGAGAACAGAATACTGAGATTAGGACAGAAATGTTAATACTACCTACCTCCAAAAAAATTGCTGAATGTAAAACTATAGATCCATTTAAAATGTATACAAGAACACAACAAAATAAACACAACGATAAGTATAAAACAAGTTGGAGGAAGAGAGTACCAAGACCACTTAAACATCACGAGAAGTACCTACACTAGAAAATACATATAACGGGGAAAGGATACACCAGACAAATTAATAAAACTCAAAAAGATCTTATTTATACAGCAATGTGGAAGGTATAGTGAGGATTTACCAACAAGGGTGAAAATCTATTACCACGACAAAAAGTATAGTTTAAGTCTCCTACTTTTCACAATATGAATAGTTATATTGACATAGCAAACTGCAGGTGCTGAGAAATAAATTGTAGAGGTAATTGTATTAATGGAAATGGAAGAAAACTAAAACAATGAAAATAACGTCTTACGGAGTAGAAATGAACTACACAGAAAAACAAAAATGTTTATATACAATGGTAATTTATTTATTTATTTATTTCGCACTCAGCCAACTGCCGTTAGGCCAATTATAGGCATCGCTGTGCATTTATGGGGACTTCCAACCCCACTAACGACTGTCATGATGTTGTTATGACCGCCGGCACCAACTATTTCCGTGACAGCCGTATCACAAGGCGCCGAGAGATGCAGCCGTAGAACTCCCATCCAAGTTCTGACCAGAAAGAGCGTTGCTTAACTCTGCTGATCGAACGTGGACGCTTGTTCAAGCTACACCACCCGGGACCCCAAGTAATAATACTAATATGAAATTCTATGAAATTCAATAGATAGGAAAATGACAGAATTAGAAAACGGGGGGTGCAAGAAAAAAATGAAAATCGGAACAAAATCAGTAAAAGGGGTATGGGCACACCTAGAGAATATCTGAAAATATATTAATAAATAGCGAAAATTAAAAGGCAATAGACAAAGAAAACCCTGAAACCAAGAAAGTGGCTGGTTCACAGAATTAAGAAATTATATACATATAAAAAAAGTGAACTTTTTAAACAACGTCAGGCGTAAGTAGAAGAAAATAAACTTGAAACAATACGTACTTATCTGGAAAAAACTGAAACTAAAGCATTTTTTTTAATAATAAATCAATTTTTTCTACTCCTCTAACTAAAATGGCATATAAAATACGCGCGACGTATGTAAAATTCGGGTCGCGCAGCTGCTCGGCACCCGATCGGCAATTCTCACAGTAGCGGCGCGTGTACGAAATAGAAAAGGCCAAGTTTTCCATATATATAGAAGCATTTTACATGAGATTTGCCGATCGGATGCCGAGCAGCTGCCTGACCCGAATTTTATTTACGCTGCGCGGTCTGTACACGTGGTTAAGTGACATTTTAATCACGCCTTCATAACCTGTGACTAAAGAACCTCTTAGCCAAGGGTTAAAGTTGGCAACGACGTTTTAGTCACGAGGTAAAGTTAGGTTCAGACAGTATTTTCTCTATTAGCCACTACTAAAACTACAATCAAGTTAGTTTTCAACAGTCAATTTTGACGTTTGTCAAGCATAATTTAACCTAACATAATATTCAAAGTCTTATTAAATTAATATGGTGTTATATTATCTAAATTTGAGGTCGTAGAAAAAGTATAGTATGTAACACATTATATAAACTCGTCTATACACTCTTTTATTAAACACTCGTTGCGCTACGCTCCGCTCGTGCAGAAAAAAACTAGTGACTAAAGTGACGTTTATAAAACTTGTTACATACTATACTATTATGCAACATCTCCAAGTTATACGGCTATTACTAGATCGATTTTAGACCTCTAAAGGGCCCATTAATCCACTAGTGAGTTAAGAACCATGTCACTCACTACTGCATTGTTGGTAGTACTGTTAAGCTATATCAAATTTGAGATTTGTTGGTTAAGTTTTGTGTCAGTCTGTGTCAAATAGCAAACAAAACCTAACATACTAACTACGAATTTGACATAGACCAACAAGACACTTCAGTACTGCCAAACGTATAACACAAATCTCTCGGTACTTTCCAAATTACTATGAAATCACTATGACTTTTCACGGCTGTCAATACAAAATTTATGATTTTTTAGATATTTATTGAATTGTTGGATAAAACGTTATATTGTATAAGTGTTTTCCTTGCATTTTATCCACTCAAGAAAATTTAATGCTCGAACATAGTTATAGCATTTAAACATTCTTTCGTAGATAAAACGCATTCTAACACTTATATAATAAATTACTATTAGATGTATATTTCTACATCAACTATTAGTTTAATATAAGTTATAAGCTATAACGTTTTTATTATTTTCTTTGCTTTATCTGTTGTGTTTGCAAATTATATTGCATGAATTAATTTTGTCAAGGGCTACAAACTGGTAAATGCCTTGGTTCACGTCAATCGTGATTTTAAACTACTATTTTAATTGATATCTAGTGCATTACAATATCTAATGTTAAGCAATTTGTTATTTCTTGTTTTAGGTAGTTTACTTCATTTTTGTAATCTAAATTTTCTTTGAAAATTCGGTTTTTCAATTTTTCACCAAAAACCAGAAAACTATTTTTCCAAAGAAATCTTTATATCCCAAACCTTTGAAATTATGTATTGGAAAATCAATGTTCAAAATTAAGGTTCAAGGAACATTTTTTTATAAATTAGGTTAAAGCCATTGTCCTAAAATGGGCATTTTTGCATTTTTTAGACAGGAGGAGTTCATGATGTACATGCTAATATCTGCCTAGGGAATGTTTACAAATAATTAAATTATACTGATAAATTTCGTTCGTCTGTAGCAAAAATATATACTTTATCTTCATGGGTGTTGTTATGGACTATTAACCAAATTAATTTTAGTATCGTTAAGAGCGTCATTACCGCACTGAGTGCGGTAATGGATATTGCCGCACTCTTTTTATATAAAAAAAAATACATTGAACCAGAATTTATTGATGAAGATAAAATATTGAACAATACACGTTTGCTTAAGACACTTAACGAGACTCGTTTGATTACCCCAAAACTCGGCTCACCGCTTGGTTTCGGCAATCAGACTCGTCTCGTTAAGATGTTCATAGTCAAACTTGTATCGTTAATATATATAACAGAACTACCTGATTAACTTTTTTCTTTAGGTTGACATACAGCCGATTTAATAGAAATACAACTTTATATCGCAATTCGACTACAAGTTGAATAAAAACTGCAATTAAATAATATTCTTACTGCCGGTCTTATAAAGGCCACTAATCTGACGTTAACTTTAATTCGCTGTTAAAATAAACAAAAGCGCATCAAAATTTGTTTACTAATGAATAAAACGTCATAAGCACTGACGTTTTGATGCGATTTTGTCTATTTTAACAGAAAATTAAAGTTAACTTCAGATTAGTGGTCTTTATAAGACCGGCAGTTAAGCATAATGATAATAAATTGCCTTTATTGACATAAATATGAAGAAAAAGCTACATATCTACGTGGTGGGCTGAAAATTAATGCACACATGCTTGTAGAACGCGAACGCAATGACCTACAGAGACGCGCATGGTTGTATTCGGAAGCTACATCCCTCCTCTATGAGCATGCCAAGTTTGAATGAGTTTCATTCACCAGTTCGTTTTTTGGTAGCGGAAGTATGGAGACGTGTTATCGTGAGCGCGGTTAAAGAATTTTTAATTGCTGAAAACGTGATTGCTACTGAGATTCATCGCCGTTTAAAGACCGTTTATGGTGAGGATACTGTTGATAGGACTGTGCATCGATGGGTAATAACATTTCGTGGTTGTGATCCCGGAAAAGCCGTAATCTATGACGAAAAACGCAGCGGACGTCCGATCACTGCCACAGACGATGAACACCGCAAACGCGTCGACAATTTGATCCAATATGACCGGCGGTTTGCGATGAGCTTTTGAGCGATAAGCCGGTCATTTGGGATCAAATTGTCGACGCGTTTGCGACGTTCATCGTCTGTGGCGAATTGAGGGCGTCAGTTTGTACCTAACTTGCTTAATTTTAATAATTTTAAATTATGATATACTAACCAGTATAATGATTTTTAAAATGTAGTTTACTGGTTAATTAAATTTTTACTTCTCCAATGTGGTGTGTTTTGTGAATTTCATTGCTACCTCGTCTTCAACGTTTAACTTAACCTCAACTTAACCTACAAATGTACACGTGGTTTTTTATTACCAATGATAATTTTGGCCTGAAGATGAAACCAGTCTGGTTTTGAAACATGTCGCCAATTTAAATAAGACTACTGTGTTTTATTGCTTCGTATTAAGCAACATAGTCTCAGACAGCTCTTTAACTTAACCCTGTACAAAAACTAAAACTGAACCGGAAACTAAGTAAACAAACAATTTAAATAGCATTAAAAATTAGAATGAGCATCGAAACAGCACCACAAGATATTTTGAAATTATTGTCGCATCATTAGTGAGCCACGAAATAGGTATGTCGAATTAAGAAAGATGTAGATCTAAGTGGATCAAGAAGTAGTTGTTAAAGTAGACACCGAAATCTAGAACAGATACCATTTTAACCTCTAGATGCAAATCATTGTAAAGGTTTGTAATGCAGTATAAAACACATCTTTTACTTTGCTTTCTAGAAAGTATGTGAGGGAATTATGGACGTAGGTACGATATGTAATGGTGTTATACAGACATGGTAGACATTCTGTAGCGATTACTTTGTAATGGAGAGAGGCAGCGTGCAAGTAATGTATGTTGCTCATATTAAACCAATTCATTTCTTTTAATTTATGCGAAATTATTTCAAATCTTTTAATACCAAATATTAAGCATAATAGATATTTATGCATTAAGGGAGATATGAATATGTTTTTTCCCTGGTAAAGGTAAAGAACATGAATATCTCCCGTGGTGCATACAATATCTTATTTTACTAGCATATTAGTAAAAATAGTATGAAATTTCAAAATATCATAATGACATTTAAAATTAGAATATGTAAGTAACATGGTATGGCAAGACCACAACCGAATTATTTAGAGCCGTAGTCAACAAAGTATTAGTGGCCAGGATGGTTGCCAATATTCGGAACGGATAGGAACCTTAAGAAGAAGAAGAAGTAACATCAAGGATTGCCTGAATGTATGGTTGCTAAGAAGTTGCCTATAATTGCATGATTACCATGAGTTTGACGGAGAAATAGTTTGAAAAATCCCTTGGGAGTTATGAGTAGCTTTTCATTCTTTGTATATGTACAAAAAATGTACAATATCATGTTTCTAGTAAATGAACATGTTTTCTTGTTCTCTCTAGCATCTAAGCAAGAACCATATACTGAATCACGAAAATAAAATTTTGATACACAACATCACTTTAATTTTTCGATTGAGAACTTGAAGATTTTGAAAAACCAATCAAACGTTACCATATGCACTTTGTAAACATGTTAGTATGTGTGGTTTAAAACGTAACCCGCTATCTAACGTTACACCTAAATACTGCTGATTTACTTCAATTGAATTTCAAAGCATGCTGCTCACATATATGTTTTTAATGATTTAAAATTGTTAAGCTTATAAAACTGTCTTTAGTGAGAATGTGTATAAAACATATATCATACGATTACATTTCAGAATTATTTGCTCAAAGTAACTTTTTAATTGAAATGAAGAGTCTTCGTCGTCAGCCGTGTTGTTTGTGTGACATGCGTAGGTATTAGGAAACTACTATTCATTTAAAGAGGGTAGATATATTAAAACTTTTTAATGGACAAGAATTTGATTATAAAAAAAATATGTACTAGAATACGTACTTTAAAAGAGCTTTTTGTATTCGCTCCCCAAACTGGTTACTTTGGAAACTGTCTAGGATCCTCAAAATGGCCATTTAGAGGCCTTGTACTTAAAGTCGTCATGGCAACATTTTAGCGGACTCAAACATTAGTTGCCATGACGACTTTAAGTACAAGGCCTCTAAATGGCCATTTTGAGGATCCTAGACAGTTTCCAAAGTAACCAGTTTGGGGAGCGAAAAATAAATTTTCGCGCTGCCTCCTAATATAATGCCGCGTTAATGGTAATTGAAACTTCATATTATAATGTTTGCAGAGCTAATACAAAAAAACGTTGTATGTAACACGTCCTCAAATGGCTTTAGAGGACTCATCTTCATATTACGGACTCGGCTGCGCTTCGCTCCGCCTCGTCCGGAAACATTACGACTCGTCCCCTAAAGCCTTGCTTTGAGGACTAGTTACATAAAGTACTATTTCAGCTCTTTTAGTTTTTGCCACACTCATATTTTGTGTAAAAAATAAAACACTTTATGATGCACGGCCCAGTTATTCGGCATTATCATGTATTTATTTTTTTACACAAAAACTATTAGTTTGAAATGAACTAAAATCGCTTTTTAAATAAATCAGAATTTTCCCTAGATATTTTTTTATAATCAAATTCATGTCCGCTAAAAAGTTTTAATAAAAATATTTATAAAAGCTGATAGTTTGAACCCCTTAAAGTCATACGTAAAAATTAAAAAATATTTAATAAATAAGCATGGTAATGGTAGATAATATCTGAAAATTTTGACTTTAATGCTATTTCTCAGTTTTCAGTAGAATTAGAAAAACTTAATTTTAACCCCCCTCTTTAGGCGGGTATAACTCGGCGGGTAGATATTTAAAAGAAAAAGTTTATATTAAAAATGATTGTTTCAACGTGCTCTATAATCCCCAGGAATTTGTCCGCCGAATGATAGGACACCCTGTATATGATTTTTTTTTCTTTAAAGGCATGTTCTTAAATGCGAAAATTCTAAAATTTTGCTTTAGGAATTCATTATACTAGTAGTGACTATAGGTTTATGTGTTGACATTTTATCTAAGTCCTAAATCTACATACCGTTGCAAAGCTTTGGTGTGGTATCCATGGTGACATAAACACAAATGCGAGAGTTACTAGTATATTACATACCGAGGTGGAAAGTGTTTCATTCCTGTCGAGAGATTAAGTAGTTAACCGAGACGCGTAGCATCGAGGTCAACTTTATCTCGAGACAGGAAGGAAACTTTTCACCGTGGTATGTATACTATTTTATTCGCAACCACTTTATTCTAAACAATAATTGGAAAAATTATTATATTATGATACGACAGGTTGTGACGCGCATGAATGGATGAACGAGATTCCCAGTGTCCCTACCTACACAGCGGTCGGGAATGTACTTCCCGCACTCACTTCCCGCACTCGAGTGCGGGAAGTAGCGGGCGGAAAAGTACGACTTCCCACACTCAAACCAGGTCAGTAATGTTAACATTACATATATGGTTGCGAATAAAAAATATTGCCTACCGCCGGAAAGTAATAAATATTACCTCCGGCTGGTTGGAAACTAACAGTTTTATTTCCTAAAGTTAGGGCGCAAGAGGCGTCTTTCTATATATATATAGTGTGTAGAAAAAAATTATTTTGTCCCGTTGACGACATTTTAGTTATCATTTATAATACATAATACATGATTAACGAAAACTACAGGGTGAGTCAATATTCACTCCCCAGCCCTCGGATATCTGTTCTACAATTAAAAATAAGACAAAATGAAGAATACTGAAATTCCAAAAGCGCAGCCGTTTTCAAGTTTTAAAGTGTCGTTTAATCTCAATAAATTCAAATACAAAAGAAAACTTAAAATATTTAAAAAATAAACTATCTGTGTCGAGATAAACATCAGCAAAACATCTAATTCCTTAAGAAACCCTCAAAAATGCTACCATTTTCGTTAATACACGTATGTAACCTATGACCAGAGTTCCTGGCAACAGAATTGAAATTATCACCATTATTTCTGCTATTGGGGCAATAAAGTCATCCACTCCGGTAAGCACAGTAAAATAAACCTTTTTTTATGTATCCCCACAGCCAAAAATCGATTGGAGTTAAGTCGGGAGACCGGGGTTGCCACGTTATTGGTCCACCCCGCCCAATCCATTTATTAGGAAAACGGCGATTCAACATTTCTCGCACTTGTAATGTAGCATGTGCAGGCGCTCCATCGTGTTGAAAAAATATTGTTGCACGTTGTTGTAAAGCAGTATCTTTTGTATTTGAATTCATTGAGAGTAAACGAAACTTAAAAAATAGTTATTTATTATACAAGGGAAAAAAGTATTAGATTTTAGCTCGAGGTTGTGTTGTCTCCCGACGCGAAGCGGAGGGAGACAGAAAATCGACACTATTTTTTTTCTGTGACGGAAAAAACGACGATTTAATATTGAAAAATTACAATATATTAAAGTCAGAAAATTATCGATGTGAAATTTGAAGTTTTAAACTGGTAGGCTGTTGTACTTATAGCGACAATTAGACCTGCGTTGCTAAGGAAACCTTTAAAGTAATCAAATATCTGTCAATTTAATTCTGTGATTTGATTTAAAAATTGCGAACTTAGTGGTTGTTTAATAGCTATTTTGAATAATATAAAGTTAAAAAATGTCTGATTCCGAGTTTTCTCTGACTCAACCGGAGTTAGTAGAAGCAGCGAAAGTAGCGTCACAAAAATTATTGCCAGCTAAATCGCGGAAAATTTACGAAACCGCCTATTCAAGATTTATGGAATGGAAGATGAAAAAGACATGCAGTTCTTTCTCGGAGACGGTGTTATTGGCTTATTTTTCGGAACTGGCACAGCAACATAAGCCATCAACAGTGTGGTCGAACTATTCAATGATTAAAAGTATGTTACAATCCAATAATAATGTAGACATTTCAAAATATTTCAAACTAATTACATTTCTGAAACAAAATGGGAAAGGTTACACGTCCAAGAAAGCTGCGATTTTTACGAGTACCCAAATTAGTAATTTTTTAAATAAAGCTTCCGATGAAGTTTATTTAATGGCCAAGGTTGTTGTTGTAATTGGGATTTCAGGAGCTTGTCGAATTTTTGAAATCGGCCAGGTAACATTAGATGATATTGAAGATTCGGGAACGTTATTAATTGTGAAACTTAAGCAAACAAAGAATGATGTAAACAGGAGATTTGTAGTTACTGAAGAATATATTAAATTTTACCGAATGTACATAGCCCTTCGTCCAGCAGCAGCAAAGGATTGCAGCCTGTTTTATGCATATCGCAATGGAAAATGTATCAATCAGTTCTATAATGTACCTGAAACAGTAGCTAATTTTCTTCAACTTGAAAATGCTAACTCATATACAGGTCATTCATTTCGAAGATCATCTGCTACACTTTTAGTTGAATCTGGGGAAGACTTGATGACACTAAAGAAACATGGCGGTTGGAAGTCATCAACGGTCGCTGAAGGGTATGTTGATGAATCGGTAGCACACAGGGCAGAAATAGCTAATAAAGTGTTTAGAACGTGTGGCAGTGCTGAAATAACACCCGATTTGCGACCAGGTACATCAACAGCAATTGCGTCCATGGCAGAAAAAAATATAATTTCAACTCAAGAAAGTTCGACTGTTGTACCGAATAGTTCAAGGAACATGTCATTCATGCAATGCACATTTAATAATTGTACTTTTGATATAAAGGAAATGTAACTTTTGTATAATAAAATATTCTAAAATTAAATATCTACCTTTACTTATGTGTACGTAATTTCATAAAAAGTGATCTTTTGTTACCTGTCAACAGAGATAAAATGTCAAACCTTTTTCCCGTCACAGAAAAAATATATTTATTTCAATTTTAGCCGAAAACGGCTTCGCTTTCGGAATTTTAGTATTCTTCATTCTTGTCTTATTTTTAATTGTAGAATACATATACGAGGGCGGGGAAGTGAATATTGACTCACCCTATACAGTTATAAAGGTACTATTTAACTGTAAAAATACCTTGTTTTTATTGGCGTTATGAGCGGGCTTAATGATAACGCCCGTTCAATATGCCCTCTCATGCCCTCTCGAGAAGGAATAATATGTTATCATTAAGCCCGCTCATAATGCCCTAGAGCATTATAAACTGCTTTGCAAGCTTTTCAAGATCTGCGCGCATTCAAAGTGGAAAATAAAAAGTTGTATGAACCACGGGCAACACTTGATATTCATAGCCTTCGGGCGACTTATAAACCCTTGGGCCAGAGGCAACCAGGCTTGTAAATTTGTCGTCTTGAAAGGGCATAAACATCTTCATAATGCCCTTGGTACTCAGTGTTTTTATGCATCCCGGTGCGATAAAAAAAACTAGAACATTTTTAGTTTTCAGAGACCCTTACAAAAATTTGCTTTGCAGTAATAAAGAGTATTTGAAGAAACGCTAGTTACCTAATTCCTCGTTCAGTTGAGTTTTGAATACATAAAGACAATTAATGTTTACGACGTTGATGTTGCACATTTCAAAGCGTTTTGACGTGGGGTCGACTACAAAATTTACCGAAGGCAGCTTGCCTGTTGGCAACGATGATTTTGATATTCGGAAGTAAAATCTCGAATTTATCGAACATGTTAAAAAATATATCGGCTACAAAATGTAACACATTACTCGGTTTTATTAAAGCACTCCGCTTGGCGCAGTGCTTCATAAATTAAAAAAGGGCGCTGTAAAATGCAATATACCGCACTCGTAATGTAAATAACTATTATGATATGTTTTTATCGGACTTTTTCCACTGTCTCGAGTGTTTATCACACAACGTTTCGGAAGTTTCTGATCTACTCTCGTCCTCAGGCCAATGAACTCCTGGTTGGCCTTGAGAAGGACTGTTTTTTGTAGTAGATCAAAAACTCCTGAAACGTTGTGAAATAAACACTCGAGACAATGGAAAACGTCCGATAAAAATATATCATAATAGACCACTGTCAAAAAATTACATCATTCAGAGAACATCTAAATAACTATTCTTCGGCAGAACAGCTGGTGTTCAGTACATTTTTCAATTTTATTGATGTAATACTGTTTATTGCATGCGACATGTCAAGTGCACTAACGATTTTTGCACATATTTGTTCTGCGACCCTAAAATCAGTTAGTTTGCTATGTTTTCGCATAAATGGAAATTGTTTATTAGTTATCTACGGACCTATTATCAGCGTTCTAGAAGTAAAATTACGTGATTTTATTTTTATAACGCTGATTAAGTATGTCATTTTATTTGAACAAGCTGTTGACATAATAGTTATTTATATATCAAGGGCATAATCAATAGATTATAGCACAAAGGAATGTTTATAGAGCGATGCAAAGCGGAGAGCTTTAAATTTCCCAAGAGCTATAATCGTGATTAGGAAACATGGCACATACAAGGTTTAATTTTATTTTGATTCTCAAAATGAAGGATTCAGTATTATGTTGCAGACTACTACGTTATCGTTGAGCTGGCGCTGTGAATTTTTAGTGTGGTATGGTTTCTATGCTACTACATTTTTAGTGTTTGTTATACTGCTTAGCAACTTTATAAGCCCTAGGATCATAAAAGCCACTTTACGCCCGCTGTTGAGGGCCAATAAACAAGAGTATGGCTCTAAAATGAAATAAGTATATTAAATTATCTTTTAGTATGCTTTTAATATTCATCACAATTGCAATTGTTCCTTAAATTTTCTATAGGACATAATTTATCATTTTGCACAACTTTTCTTGGTAAATTTTTGCCGTATCATTAACAAAAAGGGTATTTTACCTGGAAAGAAAATAGTTTTCGCTTCACTGTTAAGGCTGACTTGTTTTTCAAAAACTGAAAATATTCTTAAAATTCTCTGCAGACCAAGCAGGACCTAATCCCACAATCTTAAAATAAAATTTAAAAATTTTAGTCCATCTCACCTCTTGTGACATCAATCCTGGGACACACTGTATATATTATATAAACAATTGTGAATATAGTTCTCCAATTTTCTAGGAAAAGTGTCCGTAGATAACTGTTGACCATGAAGTACTTTATACAAATTACCTACCGTGGAATAAAACAAATGACAATAACTACTCAAGGTTAATGCTGAACGTCGTTTATTTTTAGCTGAATTACATCGTATTTTCCATTTGCACATATTTAACCATGTTGTTTAAGTAAAGAAAAAACAAGAAGTTGCAACATCCGTCCTTTAACAACGACTAATCAATAGCATACTGTTGCTAATTATTGGAAAAACTGCCAACGATACAATTTATATACGAAAAAATAAAAAATATAAACCGGTAAGTGCTTCCACATGGACGCCTCAGATTTTAAAATTATTTCAACGCTGATATTTTTAGAGCTCACTATACTGTCTGGAGCACGCATAATTGTGTTTAAATTATAATTACACAGTAAGATAATTTTTCTGAGAAGTAAATACAATGACTAGCCTTTTCATTGCTACATTAATAATTCATTAATAAATGTTGCTGCCTTTTCGATTTTTAAACAGTGTTTATTGTTGTTTGTGTAAGCAAGCTATTATTCAGTTTAGTTTTTCTTCCCAAGCTATTCGGCCAAAAGGTTGAAAGCAACGATCAGATAACATTGGATTTTGTTTATCTTTCCAAGTGAAACTTTCCATTTTTTGATTTTCGTACGCTGTTAAGGTTCCCAAGAAACGTTTATAGCACTTACCATGATCAACGGGTAATAAGTGAAAGTTGAGTGTGATTAGAAATAATGGAGCATGGTTACACATTTCTGTAATTTTGACCTAATATAATGACCTTTTGTTGTCGTTTTCAAAGTCAAAATGATGCAATATGATATTTCATATTCACACTAGTTGCAATACGAGATCTCATATTGCCACTAGTGCTAATATGAAAATTTAGAACAGCTTTGTAGATTGATATGACTCAAAATTACAGAAAATCTTGTATGTAACACGTTGCAAAATTAGTGTTATTCACACACAACATATTGCCCAAGTCAGTTTTCTCGTAGAGCAAACTTCATGTCTAGCCTGAAACATTTTATTTTGCAACTTGATACATAAACAGCTATTTTAACACGGTTTTAAATATTTGCTTCTATTTCTAGTACGCGAAATGTATAAGCATGTTCATTTTTCCAATTCTGTGCTCCAAGAGAAAGGCAATGCTTTACAATATGAACAAAATAATCAATCATTTAGAAAATGTATCTTTTCCTTGTCGCTGGTACAAACCAGTTTGCTGAAGAATGTAAGAGAAGGTTGTAAATATTTTAGTTAAATAGGCAGGTATTTTTATCCAAAATTAATCAAAACAATTCAATTTTTGAATTTAGCTCCTTTCCGCAATCTTTCCGCTTTTGTATTTCAAATACTAGTATTTTTCCCGTTTCATCAAGGTCCAAATTGATAGTTTAGCTATGTTTTAAAACTCAATTTCGTTTATTTCAAATACTAGCTCCTTCCGGCTCATTTTATGATGCTCGATTTAAATTTAGATGTGCTTGCTTGCCGCATGAATGACGTAAGTCGGCTAATCGTATCTGAATTTCCAGTTTGACTACGCATTGTCTGACTTTCACGTTTAGGTTATTCCCGGGCTACCATTTTGGCGCGAGATTTTGATGAAATATTGTGCAAAAGTGACGCAATACTGACGTTTCCATATAAGTTAGAGAGAGAGTGCAGTTCGAGTCTCACAACATTTAGCTTCCCGTTATAAGAGAATCAACAAGTGGTTTTTGTTGAGCGCGCCCCTCGGAGACTCGCGTACGCTCGTTGCGTCGCCAAGGTGCTTTTGTTGTTAAAGTGCTTCCCGTTATTATCTTTGAAATTGGATTAAGTACCATCTTCTGATATGTTGTTGTTACTTTTTGAAGTCGCATCGCTGAGAAACCATCCGAGGGACAATAAGGAAATATGGTAGCGGTGTGACCCATGTCGAAGCTTGGCAGATCTCAAATTTAGGCGTTTTAGGATTTCTTCTAGGGTCTTACGCAACGCTGGCCTATGTCGAGGAAGGTTTAGTCGGTTGTAAAACTGCTCATCGTTGATGGCACCTTCCATTGCTCTCGTCCGTGGAAGATTAATCCTGTCTGCTCCTCTTGGTGGTTACTGGTAGCGTTTTGGTACATTGAAGCCATGTTCCTGCACCCGTAGAATAAATTGAGCAGTTGCTGGTTAGCTGGTTAGTGGCTTCGCTAAACAATCAAGCAACGGCTCCCGAAAACTCTAAATCAGGTACTGTGTTTTACAGTATATTTCCATCCTTTCAGTGTTGCGCCAGTTTCGATTTGTATGACGCAGGACGACAGCTGAGCTACATTTAAACTATGTCTGTATGACTTATCTTCAGTTGGTAGCGTCGCTATTTTTAGATTTTTGTGGTTTGTCAACAACGGATCGATATTAAAGTAAATCATGTAGTTTTTTTTTAAATGTTTTAATGTTTAACGATTACTGTTTTTAATGTCGTATATGGACTTTGTTTATGCCCGACCGTTTCGTGAATATTAATTTTTAAGCATTAATAACCCCTTTGCATTTACTTTGATGTTTGTAAAACGATTTTGTCTTTGCTTTTTAACCAATACATTTTATCCTAAATTAGCTGTGCGTTCTTATTGCGTATACCTGATGTTGCATGCAATTTTAGTAATAGACGTGGTGTTCTTCTTTTGTAAGGAGTTTCGGGGAAGCTGAAGGAATACATGTCAGATAAGTTCACCGATGCTGCACGCTGGTTTCAATCGAGCACTACAAACACATTTTCAGGTCCGTTCACTATTTCCACTTTTAAGTGGGCGGATTTGCCGATCTAAAAGTGGTGGGGTCTAGCGTTGTTGTCCTAATTAAGTTTGTAATAAACTCCCCTTCTCCTTCTGAGTGTTAGTCGGCAACTTTCGTTACAGCCCATCGTAACGTGGTTGGGCCAACAAATCCGAGAATTTTCCGATTTGTGTTCTTTTATCGGGTAACTGACGGTTGAGTATTTTGGATGTCAAATTCATGTCGTAACGACGGTTTCGTCTTGTAACAAACTACAAGTCTAAATCAGATTTAATTCTATTTTATAAAGAACTAAATTGATTAATCTTGTTTTTAATATTTCATTGAAGTTAGTTTCTTTAAGTGTATAAAGCTTTCAAAAATTCAAACGCGTAACTCGAAATTTTACGAAGTATAGTTAAATGTAAGCACGTAGGATTAAATATCATTAACATTTAGTCAACATTTATTTACAAGTAATAAAACTTTGGCTAATCCCAAAAAGTTGTAGATGAATCGTGAAGTGAGTTTGATATGGGCTTTTTTACTCCAATTATTTGCACATGTCAGACTTGGCTCCTTGTTCGATTTTACTGATAGTTTTGAGAAGCAGTAAGGTCTGGAAGCTACAAAGCAGCGAGCGCTTTAAACAAATATAAGTTCATTCACGATGTGTATATGTAATATTTTACGCATTAGGTACTATGGGGCTTGTGTGTAATTTTAAGAGTTGGCCTACAATTCAATTTTTGTACTATACTTTATCTACGACCAACCATTCAATAAGAAGTTACACTTTTCGGAATGGATATGTTTGATTAAAATTTATATTTATAAAAAAACGTGTGTATTACTCATGGCATCGATGATGCAAATTGAATTACGATAAAGAACGACGCCTAAGCCCTCCGGCCTGACGTTAAAACCAGTAGGTTGAATTTGGCCAATGATTCAATTGGCTCCGCCTCGATCCTCGAGATAAATTCAATCATTGGCCAATTCGACCTACTTGTGCTGACGTCACTCCGGAAGGCGTAGGTCTTTGTTTTTCAGCTGGTACTGGTTGGCCGTAACCTGGGTTGGCCACGCTTTTCGACAGTAAATAGCTCTTTACGCACGGAGTGCGTTAGAATATGTATATTTGGTTTGTGGGTTGTATTGCAATGATTATTTACAGTAGTGGTTGTAGATAAATATTTTTAATGTTGCTTGATATTCGTATTTGTTCTATTATACATATATCCCTGTACAATAAAAAATCAACCACCAGAAAGTTCATTAGCCACGACGTTCCTGGGCGGATGCTAAATTTGCAGCATTTAGTTATCATCCTAGACTTCTTAAATAAAAATAATTTTAACGATGTAGGAGATATTGCAGATAATTAAATCAAGAGTGGTGTATTGTTTGAAAATAATTGTAAAACTAAATTAACAATTAAGATTGGCATAATATTTGATAATTGATTATTTTTAAACCCAGTAATATTAGCTTTAATTTAAAGTCGCTGCTAATTATTATCAATAACTGTAATTGCTTCTAATTTCTTAAAATTGTTGAAATTATGGTTTAATTGGATAACAATTCATTTTTTGACCATAATTATCAGAATACTTCGGTGTTCATATAAATGTGACTAAATTGTAATGTCGCTTGCCAATATATTTTTTGTAACGTCAAATGTACTCGTATATTTTACATGACGCTATAATAAATAGGAACTTACACACATATGTTTTGTAATCCACCCAATCTGCTTCAAGAAAGTTATTATATGTGAAGACCATATTCGAAGATAATTTCTCGAATTAAAAAAATACTTTATAGCATAGCCAATAATTACTTTGAAACTAGTTCTGGACGTTAATTAAACACAGGTTTTTAATTAGAAATTCATTGCCTAACTCGTTTGCTCTTATGACAAGATACATATGTAGAGATTCTTGAAAGTCTAAAGCACAAATACTTTGCCATCCAAGAAAAAATCGAAATTGAGGGTCTTAAGGAAAACAAAATGGGAGTCTTCACTTATTTTGATATTCGCTTTCTCACTCCTATCAAACCTATCAGACTTCAATCACAAAATTAAATTAAATATTAATTACCTGTGAAAACTAAAATATTCAGATATAATTTATGCATCTACAGTTAACAGCTCCCAACTGTATATAGTGTGTGTTATCTTGCACATTAAAAGAAGTTTATTAACCATTAAAAAAAGTGAAAATTGAAACAGAACTAGAATAATTTGAAAATGTCCTTTCGTTGAAGATACCCATAAATGCGTTTTCGCATGTTATTAAAAATCAATCACATGGAACAAATTCGAAGATCTCCGAGGAAATTCTGGAGCGGACACTACTCAGTGAATTGTCATAAAATTGACGCTAACAATTCAAGTTCTCCCCTATTATATTATATATATTATAAGTTTCTTCATCGTGTTGAAGTTCGTCATCGTGCATTTAGATGTCTTTGAGAGACAGCAACTCAAACATAAATTTAGAAAGGATGCAAAGGAGTTTTTCGAAAACGAATTATTGAGTGACGTTTATGATCAAGCAGCAACGATTCATGGGAAGCCGGGACCTTGTATGGGAACAGCTGAAAATGTTAACAGCTACCGTAGAAGAGAGCTGCTGCTGAGGATAGATGTAATGATGTTGTAGGTGCATCATGCATCTGTTGCTAAACATCTTCAACAACTTCTTCTCTCCAAATTGCTGGTCTATAATCTTTGCTAGAACTGCTATATGTGACAGGTGTTAGAAATTAAATAAATAATGGGTATTAAGACCTTCACTTTCTTTTTCATAGCTTCCTAATCACAAATTTCTGATTTGAAGCCCTATTTTTGATATGTTTTTGGAAATTAAAGAGGAATTTTATTTTATAGTCGCGCCCAAAAACCAGTATACTTTTTGACCAAATTTTCAAAATGCGAAAACAATTGATGACACTGACAATTCTAATTAATAAATGTCAGTGTCAGATGTTAAATGTTAGTTAAGCATGCTACCATACAGTATATTTAGTGCTGATTTCAAATATCTAAAAATATATGGGGTGTTCCATTTTAAAAACCAAGGTCGTGTATCACTACGTAAAAAATGAAGCCGTACCTTATAGTAGTTTGTATACCAAGGCACTGAAGTTTAACTTTTTATCACGAATGTGGATTTAGTTGCCGAGGCCCGTAGGGCCAAGGCAAATAAACCACATGAGGGATAAAAAGGAACTTCAGTGCCGAGGTGTACACTATGTTTTATTTGAAATCGAGGAATCGTGAAATTACAACATTTTAACCAACTTTTGTAGGTTATGTTCGGTCGATTGACGTTTATCTGTCGCCTCGCCACCTACAAAAAAGTCGTAAAACAATGGATTACTTCACTGCCGATTTCTCGTATTTTAATGACGATTTCGGCGTACTTCACTGCCGATTTCAAATAAAATTA